>CM024754.1:107471680-107700523 GCA_014218235.1 Colocasia esculenta | reverse complement strand
ATCGAACAAACTGTGAAACAACCATGTGAGGACAGAGTCTTACAACATACACACCCAACTTTGACCTTAGGCACCCCACGAGGTCGGGAAACCATACACGCACATCTACACACCTGTGTCGCACAACCAACAAGGACCCTAGATGCTCCATGAGGCCGAGACTCCACATGTAGGCACACACAAGTACCCTTACCTGATGATATGCTAAGCTGAAATCATAGTCTTTTAGATATTCCATCCATCTGCGCTACCACAATTCAAATCCTTTGTGAAAAGATGTACTTCAAGCTTTTGTGGTCCGTGAAGATCTCAAATTTCTCACTATGCAAATAATGCCGCCATATCTTCAATGCAACACAACTGCTACCAACTCTAAGTCATGAGTGGGGTATTCTCCTCATGCCACTTCAATTGCCTTGATGCATAAGTCACCACTTTTCCTTGCTGCATAAGCACTGCCCCAAGTCCTCTCCTGATGCATCTGTATACAATACAAAACCACCTCGCCCTGACAAAATTTCCAATATTGGTACTGAAGTGAGCGGCTTCTTCAACTCCATAAAACTGCACCTGCAATCGGATGATCATACAAATGGTACTCCTTTTATGGTAAGCCTTGTCATTGGTGCTGCAATCTTTGAGAAGTCTTGGATAAACCCGCCTATAATATCCTGCCTACCAAGGAAACTTATGATTTCTGACACTCTCTTTGGTTCCCTCCGTCCCCTTTCATAACGGCTTCCACCTTTACTGGATCAACTGCAACACCTTCACCTGACATAACATGCCCCAAAAACTGTATCTCTTTAAGACAAAACTCACACTACTGAATTTTGCATAAGCTAGTGTCCCCTTTAATGTATGTATTGTAACCCTCCAATGAGCTGCATGTTCCTTTCAGAAGATGAATACTCTAGTATGTCATCAATGAACACCACAATAAATCGATCTAGATATGGTTGGAAATCTTGTTCTCAAATCATATGTTGTAGGTGCATTGGTTAGCCCAATGGCATAACCAAAACTCATAATGCCCACCTTGCTCTAAATGTCGTCTGTCAATGTCTTCTTCCCGAATCCTCAATTGATGTACCCCGATCCAAAATCTATCTTGAGAACACCTTTGCTGATTGCAATTTATCACCAATCATCACATTCGTGGAAGTGGATACCTGTTCTTTATTGTGACTTGATTCACCTGATGTAATCAATACACATCCTCAAGCTGCCATCTTTCTTTCTAACAAACAAATCGGTGCTCCCCATGGTCCGTGACTAGGCTGAATAAAACTTCTCCAACATTCTTGCAACTATTTCTTCAACTCTTTCAAATCAGCAGGTGCCATCCTGTATGGTGCTTTGGAAATGGGCATACTACCCGGCTGCAACTCCACGGTGAAGTCCACCTCTCTATGTGTGCCAAACCTAGTAATTCTTTCCGAAAATACATCCCTAAACTCTCTTGATCACTGGTACTATATCCACTATTTTACCTGCCTCAACCAAACTAACTGATGCCAAATAGGCTACACACCTACATTAATCAATTCCTAGCCTTAAGAGCAGAAATGATAAACATAGGGGTATAGAATGGCATACCTTGAAATTCAACATATCCCCTCCGGGATGGCTGAACGTTACCTCTTCTTCTGCAGTCAACAATTGCCCCATATGCTTCTAACCAATCCATGCCCAATATCACATCATATTCCTTTAACTGTAATGCATATAGTCTGGTTGGCAACTATTACCTTGTACCATAATGGGAACCTCATCCAAGTAACATGTAGTACATAAAGACCAGACGATACCTCTACCCACAAGCTCACATTGCCTCTCTCCTCAAATGAATGTACCATACTATCAATGAAGTCTTCAGAAATGAAGGAATGTAATGCACCCGGATCGATTAATGTTCTAGCAGATAATTCAAGGAGCGGTATAATACCCTCAATTAGATTTTTCGCCTCTTGCTTGAGCCCTTGTGATTGCCATCACTCATCCTCGTCCTCCTCTCTGGTAAGGTTGCCTTGTAGACACGCCATTTTGACACATATCGAAAATTTCATGTTACCCATGATGCCTTAAGTGGCTCTCTTCAATTACCCCTTGAGTGATTTTCCTATTTTTTTCGATTTTTTCTAGGTTTTTTAAGAATTCTAAAGGGACAAAGGGGTCTGATGTACTTAAATATTCACGTCTGGTCAGTGGACGCCTTTTAAAGAGGTGTGATCCACGGAGGGAAAACTGATGCGTATCAAACTACTTTTTCCGTACCTACTTTTTGTATTAGCGTCCGATGTAGCTGCCACGATTAAAAGTCAAGCCTAAGCCATAAGCCTAAATCCGCGGCAGTTAAGAGGGTCACATTTCAAATCATTTCGAAAACAAGAATCACGTCCGGCGAAGCCGCCGCGATTAAAAGTCAAAGCCTAAACGTACCCCCTAAAGCCGCGGCATTTAAAAGCTCCCATGCCTCAAATCATGGCAAATTTAAAATCGTGTCCGCTTAAGTCGCCGTCGTTTTCAAAGCCATCAATCAAATCAAGATCGATTCTGTCAGATGATTGATTCGGTTGGAAAACACGGCGGTCATGCCAGACGCGATTCTCAATCGTAGGTATAGGCTATGATTAGCAAATCAAATGGATCTTTTAAATTGCGGCGTGTTAGTTGGACGCGATTCATCATAAAAGATGTCCACTGTCCCCGACACGATTCATGAATTTTTTCTATAAATACAGACCTGGGGGTCATTGTTTAAAACAACAATCCCAACCATGGTGAAGCCCTGCCGAACCGGCGCCTCGACCTCCGAGCCTAAAATTGCCAACCCCTCGAGGTGAAGCCCTGTCGGACCAGAAGCTCACGTTTCGGAGCCAAGAAGGAGCACGCTCAACGCAAGTCATCCCACGTCTTCCCCCCTTGAGATTCGGAGCCTCTGTTCCTCTCATGAGCATTGGAGCAAGGCGGGAGGGGCATCTCTTCATCCCCTTCATCCATCCGAGCAACAGGCTACATCGCCATTCCCCCTCCCATCCGTTCCTTTTCATTTTAGTCTTCTTAGTACATTTCACTCATCTCACGATTCCACACACACACATAGCATTTTCTCCTTATCTACTCTTTTAGGGGTTTAGCACCACCCCGCGAGGTGTGTTAACGCCCTTTTAATGACTTTTCATTTCACTTTATTTGACCTTTTACTACACTTCATAGTCTAATCCATCTTTCACTTGTTTCTTGTTGTCTACTTTTGCAAGGTAAGCATCGGAGCTAAATCTCCTTTACCGGCCGGCCGGTGGAAGGAGGAAGAAGGACCCACACGACAACTCCCACGATCTTCGGGTGAAGGTAAGTACGCACTTTCTTCCTTTTCTTCCAGTTTCATTCGGTACCCTCACATACCTGGCGATCACACACCCCATCACCGTGCACACACGCATCGCTTTCTTCTTTCTTTCGCTTTTTTTTTTCTACTTTTCCACCCATCTAAGCCCATTTTCTCTCTTACATAGCCAAAGTCTTCCTCCTTTTCTTGTTAAATCATTCCTTCTTTATGGGATCATGTTTTGAGAAAAGATAAACATCGTCTACAAATTGGCGATCACGGTGGGACACTTTTCTTTTTAGCTCAGTTACCTCCTTCGGCACCCACATGTACCCCTCCTTCGACACCCACGTGTGTCACTCCTTTCATACCCCACGCGGTGCAACCCTCCCCTTTCGTACCCCACGCGGTGTTATTCGAAGTTGCCCATTGCCATCACCAATTAGTAGGTTGTGTTATTTTCCTCTACATTTTCTTCATAGAGAATTGATTTAAAAGAAAAGAAAGAAAAATAAAAAAATCACCATCTTGCTCCCTTCCCCATTTACTTACATTCACCTGAAGAAAGCATCTTCATTTGGTCCTTACTTCATCCTATTCTAATTGTTTGAAAGCATGCTTTGTTGATTTACAGCCTTTTTAACTGCTCGGGTGCATCTTTGATCCGCGTCCGGTAGAGTGGATGCATTTTTTGTGTTTGTTGCACGGTAGACATACCCGATGCCTTTCTGTGACAGAGTCCGGAGGCAGTCGCCTCGGCTCTTACAGCTTCTGCGAGCTATCAGATCCGCGGATAACTGAACGGATGTGATTTACTGAAGCGCGTCCACTGTACTGGACGCGATTCAGTCTGTCATAGGGAGCTCGATTTTTCTGTTATTTTGCATTGTGCATTTGCAGGCATACCTTTGGCTGAGGGACCTCCTTCCCTCCTTTTCCTAGGATCTACACACCTCTCTCGGTGAGGGCTCTCTCCTCATTGGGCATTCCGTCTCATTGGGCTAGAGAATCCTCATCGGGACCTCCATAAGTCTCCGTACCCTGTGGATTCCCTCACGGTGGACCGAGCCGGTTGTACCCATTTCCGGAGACCCGAGTTAGATCACCATTGCGTGAGACGGAGATTGCTTAGTGGGCCCGAAGTTCTCATCTTACCCATTTAGGCTCATACCCATTTGGAGTGACATACCTCATTTAAAAATCCACATTGAACTTTATTGAAAATTTAAGTGGATGTAAGCATATTCAAGTGTGTGAATTAAAAGTCATTAACCTCTTCTCTCAAACTTGTTTGAGTAGTTGTTTGGTAGGTGCTTGTATATCACATTTGTTTGTGCGGGTTCATGCAGCTTCGTTCAGGCCGATCTCTTTCAATGGCCGAAGACGAAGATATGGCCTACCATGATGACACCTATGAGGATATGTATGACTTCTTAGGACCCTTTCCACGCCTTCCTCATGAACCTTATGCTGGTCCTGCCACCTCGTACGTCAATGCGATGGATGCTCAGACCTCTCACATCCCACCGAGGCACGACCTTGCAGATGCCTCCACCCCGATTGATCTGTCCCAACTAGTGGACATCCTTCAAAGCCTCCAAGCTTCTCAGCTTCAGGAAGTCCAAGCTGCCCTCAAGGGGAAATCCATCCCCGACCCCACTCAAACTCTCCACCCAAACACAGGTGTTCACATTCAGCCTGCTCACAATCCGACGGTTCTAACCTCCCCTGCCCCCTCGCGGGCTAATTCTGTTATCCACTCTCGCCCCCATAGTCCTGTTGGAGGGGCTTCTCATGTCCGGCCAAGCCCCGATGCGGCAAGGCCCACTTGTGTTCCTCGAGCTCCAGCCCATGCTCCAGTGCCCACTAGCACACAACCCCATCACCATCCCACTCAGTTGGATGCACCCCACCACCTTTCTTCCGGGGTGCCCCACAAACCTGCCTCCGATCAACTCACCCAAGCCCTCTTGGCAAAGGTGAGTCATTTGAGCAGGATTTGAAAAGGGTGTCCGCACCGAAGGATTCATTCGAACTAGCTCTCCCTTCTATGACAATCTTTCATCTTCCCCCTTCCGAATTGCTAGTCTACCGCCGCTACAACGGCACCGGCAATCCATTCATACACATTAAAGAATTCATGTACGAATCCTCCTTTTGGCAAAACGATATTCGTGCTCTTGCTTTCATTTTCCGTCGGTCTTTAGATGGGCCCGCCCTTGAGTGGTTCTACTCTCTGGAGCCCTCAGATGCCGAGGATTTTGAGGTGGTACGAAGAAAGTTTCTACAAAGGTACAGAGATTGGGTTGGTCTCGCACTATCAATCACCGACTTGATGGCTGAGAGGATAAAGGCTGATGAGGACTTCATGCACTATGCTGATAGGTGGAGAGCCCTGGCTGAGAGACTAAGGGATCCATTGTCCGAACTAGAGCAAGTAAAGATGATCACGGCGAATACCACACCGCAATTCAGGCATATTTTGGCCATGAATAAATTGACCACCATGGAGGAACTATATAAGAGAGCCCGGTACATTCAGACCCAACTAAAGGACTCTCCAATCATGGCCATGTTTGAGCCGAAGGCTCGGACATTTAAGAAGGGTAGTGGTGCCCCCCCTACTGGCGGTCCCACGACCGAGGGGGTCGTACAAAATGAGCAGGTGAGTGCAATGGGCAATCCTAGTCCTTCCACCTATCGCCCCAACAACGACCCCAAATCCCAGCAGCCCCAGCAACCAGCTACCAGGCCAAACAACCCTCCAATGTTCAGGGCGCCACCTCAGCAGCCCCAACACTCTCAACAACCTCCACAATATCAATAGCCCCAGCGGCCCCAATACCAACATCCTCCCACCAACCAGCACTATCAGCAACCCCAACAGCCTCCACAATATCGCCAACCTCAACAGGCCCAATACTGGCAACCTGCCCCTCCTCAGTACCAACAACAACAACCTGCTCCCGCACCTCCCCAATACAACCAAGTACCTCCTTCAGGCACCTATGAGCCCCAGTAGCCTCGACGCCCCCCTGGCCCGAGGAGAACCCACTACCCTCCATTGTCGGAGACCCTACCAGACATTTTCAATGCCCTCATGGCCGCCGGCGCTCTCACCTTGCCAAGGGAAAGGCTACAATGGCCCCCCAATGTTGATACCTCCCGGTACTGTGAATTTCATCGGGGACCGAGCCATACTCTGAAGGTATGCTTCCACTTCAAGGATTACATTTACAATCTGAATGACAACAGAGACATAGACTGGGAGGAAATGAGGAAGTATATTGCCGAGATGAAGGCAAGGACGCCACCCAGGTAGGTCCAGCCCAGGCACCCCAGCAGTAGCCCAACATGGGCATAGTTCAGAACCCTCTCCCGAAGCACCAGCTCCAAACCAACAAATAAATGCTTTCATGACATCTCCCAGCAGTGAAAGAACGCCCGGCGGGCCTCAGAAGTAGCCTCCACCCCCCAATCCTCTTTCACCTTACCCCCATTTATCCGTACACCTACCTCTGACAACCCACTACCCTCCTTTCTACGCTCCCTACCCATCATCTCATCTCACACCTTCTAACCCAACCATCTAACCCGCCAATCATCTGCCAACCCACCCATCACCACAGCACTACCACCGCCAACACACAAGCCCCCTTCCTGCGCAACCCCTCCACCATACCACACAACCGACCGCCCATCTCCTACCACTACTACCCCACACCACCCCACCATCCACCCACCATTTCTCTGCCACCATCAACTACACACCTCATTACCTCCAATCACCAGCTCCCTTTCTCCATACCACCACTACACCCCCGAGTGCGGCAAGCATCCAATTGCCACACCAAATATTCACTCATCAACCCTCCACCCCCCTACCATCTTCCGTTCTTCCGGTCGTGGCATCAACAGTGGGAGAAAGCTCAGAGGCAACCATGGTGCTCCGGAGTGGGTGCATATTTAACAGAATATTCCCCCAACAACAGGAACAAGTGCCAGTGCCTCAGGAAGAAGAAGCCCAGCAAGAGGAGTCCCTCCCAGGGACTCAGTATGATCTGTTAAAACACTTGGACAAGACTCCGGCCAGGATATCCATTCTAGAGCTGATCAAGAGGTCAGTGGTGCACCAGGAGGCCCTTATGCACTATTTAAAGAAGGTCATGGTGAATGAAGACTTTCCAGTGAATCAAATTAGTGTTGTCCTGACTCCCACAAGCTTGCATCCGGCCATTATATTTCATGAAGATGAGTTGGCACCGGTGGAGTCCTAGCGGTATGCCCTATGCCTCACAGTCAATATTAATGGGATCCGCATGTCTCGGTGCTTGGTGGACTCCGGAGCATCAATCAATGTTGTGTCCTCTGACATATTAGATTTCTGCGGAGTAGCCTTGCAATCAATACGACCCTCCGCTATCACTGTCACGGCCTATGATAATACTAGTAGGCCGCCAAAAGGGGTCGTTACGCTAAAGATAGGATGGGTCCATCCGTTACTGAAATGGACTTCCACATCTTGGACATGGACCCAAGTTTCCGCATGATTTTGGGCAGGCCATTTATCCAGGCCCTCAGCGCCGTCATATCGACCGTCCATCAATGCCTCAAGTTTCCCTACAAGGGGCGAGTTGTCAAGGTTGCCAGTAAGTCTGCAATTATGGAAGTGGACGCCATGACTGACAATTCAGTCCCTTCCATTTGGCCAAGCAATCAGCCATTGATGTCAGTGCTGGAGGCACCCAGTATGTATTCAAGCCCGAGCATGTCATCAGTTAATACTGCTGAGAGGAGCAAGATCATCACCAAGAAGGGATGGCACATTATGATGCAGATGGGGTACCAGCCGGGCAAGGGGCTGGAAGGCATAGCTGCAGGGGAGGACAGAAGCTGTGGAGAACTGTAAAATGAGACCCAAAGCAGGGTTGGGGTACAGGCCAGGCATTGCAAAGCCACAACTAAGGCAGCCTCTCACATGGTCATTGCATGAACATTTCAAGAGAGGACCGCTACAACCAGGGAGTCAACAGACGTCTACTATTACTGTTAAACCCATCTGTCATTCACCCCTAGCCACATACAAAGATGCAGACAGTCATAGGCCATCCAAGCACATCAAGAGGGGGGAGTCTAGCACGAAATGGAGTCAATGGTTTGAAATGAGCGACATTACTGCTTCTTTGGACCAACTCTTCGCATTAGAAGAAGCAGGACAATTGGCAGTGGCTACCACCGGCAAGCAGCAGGCAGCTGAAGCAGGGCAGAGCACACAAGGCACACAAGAAACCACAATAACAACAAGGCTCAGGGCGCGCCTCATCTTTCTGGGTATCACACCTGCTCCCCTTCCCTCTACGGGCATCGCCCCCACTCCAGTTTCTTCTCTGGGCATCGCGCCTGCCTCAGCTTCATCTCCGAGCATCGCGCTCGCTTTGATTTCCCCTCCGGGCATCTCGCCCGCTTTCATTTCTGCTCTGGACAATGCACTCACTTCAGTTTGCGCTCCGGGCATCACGCCCACTTTAGTTTCCCCTCCAGGCATCACACCCGTTTTAATTTCCGCTCTGGGCATCGCGCCCAGTTTAATTTCCGCTCTGGGCAATGCGCTCGTTCCCCTCTCGCTTCCTCTAGGCAACGCTCCTACTCCTTTCGCTTCTCCGGGCAACACGCCCAACCTCCCTCTCCAACCAGGCAACGCGCCTATTCCCCTTCCTTCTCCAGGAAACGCCCCCACTTTCTGCTCCTCTTTGAGCAACGCGCTCATTCCCCCCTCATCTCCAGGCAACACGCATGCTCCTCTCTCTCCTCCGGGCAAACCGCCCGACCTCCCTCACTCCCTAGGCAACGCGCCCACTTTCCCCTCCTCTCCGAGCAATGTGCCTACTCCACTCTCCCTCCGGGCAATGCGCCCGTTCTCCTTTCCCTCCCCGAGCAACGTGCTCAGCCTCACCCTTGCTCCGAGCAATGCGCCCACCTTTCACTTTTCCCCAGGCATCGCGCCTTCCCTCCTGCAGGCCACCACATGGCCCACCTTCATTTCTCTAAGCATTCCTCGGGCACCGACGCCCCACTTGGCAATCTCCCTCCACCCTCCCGAGCAAGCACTCATCCTCCAACTCCCTCCTTCTCGCGATCTCCCTACTGTTGAGCACACACTCATTGCTCAGCTGTCCAAGTTGGCGATCTCGCCTCGCCCTCTCCCTACGTACATACTAAGCACCGAGGGGGCCCCGAAGATGTCAGCTTCACAATGGCTGACCCCATCGTCTCCATCGAGGAGACCTCCTTCCTCACTTCCGGGTGTGCCTCGACCACCGGGCCACCTCTCTTCGTCCCATGACCGACCCCCCTTGTCCCTCCACATAGGGACCTCCACTCCCCTCCTCGCAGGGGATGTTTACTGCTTTTCCTCCTCTTCCTCCTTTCCCCATGCAGGGAAATCCTATTATTGCTTTCAATAATTCTCCATCTTCCCCCATGCAGGATCCTACTTTTACTGCTTTTAATACTGTAAATCCTTCTCCTCCTCCCCCCACACAAGGGAATCCTTTTACTGCTTTCAATAAATCTCCATCTTCCCCCACGTAAGATTCCTTTACTACTTTGAACCCTCCTCCTCCTTCCCTCACGCGGGACTCTTTTATCGCTGTAAATACTTCTCTATCTTCCCCCGCATGGGATTGATTTACTTCTTTTCCTACTCCTCCATTCCCTATTGTAGATTCCAGTAGCTACAGTTCGAGTCTAGGCCGAGGTAGTAATAAACTGGGGGTAGTATCCAAGAAGAAGTCTAAGGGTAGGAGGGTTCCACACCGATTCCTCTCTGATCTAGCCCGTAGGTGCAAGGCGTGTCTAGCAATTCCTGAATTTGTAGAGGAGCCTTTGCAGTTGCCGAAAATAGAATATGAGCAGCCGCTGTGCTTGATTGATGATGGGTTCGGAGTCTATGAGATCATGGATGACGACGACCCAATTGAGGAAGGTGATGAAGAATTTGAGGATGAGGCTGACGCGTTCACAAGTGGATTGAAGAGGTTTGACAAACCGTCAGCTACCGTAGAGGAAATCACCAAGGAAATCAACTTGGGAACCGAGGAAGACCCTAAGACCATCCTCATAAGCAGCAATTTGTCACCAGCTGAAGAGGAGGCAATCATTGAGGTTCTCGGGGAGTATAAGGACACATTTGCATGGAGTTATGAAGATATGCCAGGCTTGGACACCGCACTTGTTGAACATCGTCTTACCCTTAAGCCGGGGTCCATTGCTATTAAGCAGTGGTTGAGGCATTTCCACCCCCATACGGCTTTGAAAATGAAAGATGAAGTTGATAAGCTCCACAAATCCAGATTCATTAGAGTTGTGCTATATCCAAATTGGGTGGCAAACATTGTCCCGATTTTGAAGAAAGACAGAAGGGTCAGAATATGTATCAATTTTCGGACCACCTCACCCGTATATCCAAAGGATGATTTCCCGTTGCTTCACCTCGATGTGCTCATAGATAACATGGCTGGGTATGAAACCCTCTCCTTTATGGATGGCTTCTCAGGGTACAATCAGATCAAGTTGGCTGAGGAAGACCAAGACAAAACCTCGTTCACTACACCATGGCGGACCTACTGTTATGTGGTCATGCCATTTGGACTTAAGAATGCTGGAGCTACTTACCAAAGGGCTATGATGGCTATCTTTCATGACATGATCCACATTTTTATTGAGGTGTATGTGGATGACCTGGTGGTGAAATCCAAGACAATGGTTGAGCATCCTGGGGTTCTAACTAAAGTCTTACAGAGGTCAAGAGAGTATCAATTGAAAATGAACCCCAAGAAGTGTGTATTGGTGGTTTCATCGGGTAAGCTTCTAGGCTTCATTGTGAGCAAGAGGGGTATAGA
Source organism: Colocasia esculenta (assembly GCA_014218235.1). Lineage (NCBI taxonomy): Eukaryota > Viridiplantae > Streptophyta > Magnoliopsida > Alismatales > Araceae > Colocasia > Colocasia esculenta. The sequence goes on along the minus strand of CM024754.1, from coordinate 107,689,291 downwards.
GATTGATCCCAATAAGGCGAAGGCAATAAGAGAAATGCCCCCTCCCAAGAACTTGAAGGAAGTTCGAGGACTTATCAGGAGGCTTCAATTTATTCGCCGGTTCGTCTCCCAACATTCGCAGAGGTGTAGACCCTTCTACGACCTCACCATACCGAGAGTCAAATTCAAGTGGGACGAGAAATGTCAAGCAGCGTTTGACAGACGAAAGGAATATTTGGCTAATTCCCCTGTCCTGAGGCCGCCGACTCCAGCAAACCTCTTATCCTCTATGTATCCATCATGGAAGACTTGGTAGGAGTTGTCCTTGCGCAAGTGGATGAAGAAGGCAAGGAGAGGGCAGCGTACTACCTGTCTAAACTTCTCAACCCCTGCGAGCAGAGGTACACGCTATGGAGAAAACATGTGCTGCGCTCGCATGGGTTGTGCAGAAATTGAAGCACTACTTTCTTGCTCACAAAGTCCATCTCATAGCCCGCATGAACCCTAACAAATTCCTTCTCGAAAAATCTGTCCTAACTGATAGGCTAGCGCGTTGGCAGAGCTTCCTTTCCCAGTTTGAAATCACCTACATTTAGCAGAAATCCATCAAAGGCTATGCCATAGCAGAGCATCTCGCTCACCACCCTATTCCCCGGTTCGATCCTGTCCGTTCAGAGTTTCTGGATGAAGAACTAATGTCCCTTAGCCAATCTGATCCTATGTGGACATTATATTTCGATGGAGCTCTGAATTCTCAAGGAAAGGGTATCGGGATTGCTCTACTATCACTTGAAGGTGTCACCATCCCCCAAGCCTACAAATTAGAGTTTCCTGCCACCAACAACATTGCCGAATACGAAGCTTTGTTGGCTGGTTTGGAGCTCGCCTGTTTCTATGGTGTCACCCATCTGCGAATTTTAGGTGATAGTCAGCTGGTCTTGTGCCAAGTGCTCACCAAATACCTTACCCGTGATCCTAAGCTCAAGCCCTACCAAGAACTCACCTCAGCTTACGCCAAGCTATTCTCTAAGCTGATTTTTGTCTATGTCCCTTGTCATCAGAATCTTCTAGCCGACGCCCTTGCTACTGTCGCTTCAACTCTCAATATGTGTTATCCCGGGGATTTTGACAGCATTCAAGTTGCACGCTGCAATACCCCTACTGTTCGGGACCCCGTCTTTCTCCGGATCAAGGAAGAGATGTTGAAGAAGTTGGAAAGGAAGGATAAAGCTAAAATTATATTATTGGAGCTAGAAGAGGAATTGGAAGATGAGGAGAAGCCATGGTACTATGAGATAGCTAAATATTGAAGAATCAATCGTACCCTGAGGAAGCCACAAGTGATGAGAAGAAAGCAATAAGGAGATTGTCCCAGAAGTACACCCTGGTTGGGAATGCACTCTACAGAAGGGGGCTCACTGGAGTTTTGCTCAGATGCCTGGATGAAGATGAAGTATTGAAGGTTGTTGAAGATGCACATTCGGGTGTTTGTGGTGGCCATGTGAATAGCCAAATGCTTTCCAAGAAGATCCTTAGGCAAGGCTTTTACTGGCCCACTCTAGAGGAGGATTGCTCTATCTTTGTCCATCGGTGCATCAAGTGCCAACTGCACGCTGACAAAATTCATTCTCCATCCTCTACACTCCACCCGATATCCTCCCCATGGCCTTTTGCTATGTGGGCTTTCGACATCATTGGTCCCCTTGGTGATCCCAACTCCCAAAACAAAACGAAGTCATTCATCCTCACTGCAACGGAGTACTTCACCAAGTGGGCAGAAGCCGAAGTATACGCAGAAGTCAAGGCAACAACCGTATGCAAATTCATCATGAGAAACATCATCACCAGGTTCGGCATCCCGAGCACCATCATCATCGACAATGGGCCTCAGTTTGTCTCTCAAGAGTTGCGTGACCTCTGCAACAGGTATAAAATCGTATTGCATCATTCATCTCCTTATTATCCGCAAGGCAATGGCCAAGCGGAGACCACAAACAAAACTTTGATAAGAATTGTTAAGAAGACTTGTGAGGCTAACAAGTTCTCGGACTGGCCAGAAAAGCTTGTAGAAGCTCTATGGGCCTACCGCACTTCAATCCATACTCCCACGGGGCAAACACTGTTCGCCCTCATTTATGGAATGGAGGCTGTAGTACCATATGAGATTCTAATTCCATCGTTAAGGATCCTGCTTGATAAGGACTTGCCAATCGATGAGTGGCGTGAATTGCTCCGAGCACAATTGGAACTCCTAGATGAGAAGCGTCTGGTCGCCGCAGAACACACGAGAGCGTACCAAAATAGACTCACACGTTTTTACCAAAATAAAGTTATTGAGAGGAAATTCAAAATCGGTGAAAAGGTTGTTAAAAGAATCTTTGTAAAACCTGGTGGTCCCCGTTCTAAACTCCAACCAAATTGGGAAGGGCCGTACATAGTTAAAGAAGCATATTCAGGCAATGCGTATAGGCTAGTAAATGCGGGGGGTGAAGAGCTCTCTCACCCTTGGAATGGGCTTTATCTAAAAAGGTACTACCCCTAGTTAGGTGTTCGGAATCACGTGGTGCACGGACCCCTAAATAAAAAAGCCATCATTTGATCCTTGGTGGGTTAGCCTAAGGTGTCGACACCCACACACTTACACGCCCACCCCTTGGAAAGCTAGAAGCACGAAATCTAAGGAAGATCAACATCAAACCAAGAGTCTAGGGCAGTACCTGCTTCTTTCCCACTCGGTCCGCCAGTAAAAAGGGAAACCTGAGAGATCGACCTTTGAATCTACCCAAAGCTCAAACGGGTGTAGGTCAAGACATAACAAGGGGAAAAAGGAAAAAAAAGGATCAATGCAAATCCAAATCAAAAGAGCCAAAACAGGCGAATCAAATTAAAGGAAAAAGTATGTCAAGAGCGGCAAAGTCCCCGCGGAGATCCAAATGGACCCGTTCGTAAGCATGCCAAAACCCCAAAAGCCAAAAAGAACCGAACCCCACTGAGTATAAGAGTAGAGGAGTGAGTGTCTCCCCGGTCACCCAGACTACTGGCAGACTTCCTAAACACTTCTTCCCTTCTCCCCCACGGGTATGTCCCAGGGTCAAGGCAAGGCAACGATCAACTAAGGAGGACATCGCCAAAAGTCACCTCGGGTAAAGGCATCACTTAAGCACGTCCAACCTCTGTCTAAGCACACCGAAGGATGGTTAATGAACTCTTAATGATGGTTGAGTAATTAATGGGTCCAAGTACCGTGTTTTTCCAAATAGAGCGGATCCCCTTCGTTCTGCGCATCTTCTTTAGAAGGGACTATGCCGGGTTGCGGTCTTTATCTCCAAAAACCAAAAAAATTGAATACTCCAAATTCCAAAAAAAAATGAATACCCCAAAATCCAAAAAAAATCGAATACTCCAAAATCCAAAAAAAATGAATACTCCAAAATCCAAAATTTGAATACTTCAAAATCCAAAAGAATCGAATACTCTAAAATCTAAAAAATTAAATATCCCAAAAATCCAAAAAAATTGAATACTTCAAAATCCAAAAAAATGATATCCCAAAACCAAAAAAAAAATCGAATACTCCAAAATCCAAAAAAATTAATACTTTAAAATCCAAAAAAATTGAATATCCCGAAAACCAAAAAAATCAAATACTCCAAAATCCAAAAAATTTTGAATACTTCAAAATTCAAAAAACATCGTCATACTTCATCATGCTAGAATGCATCAAACGCATGTCCATATTTAATTTTCTGTTAGTATATGTTTGCTCGCATGTTGCATTCTGTTATGATAGAGTTCTTTCACCTTATTTAATAAAGGCTTAGCCTCTTGACAAAACCATGAAACCTAATCTACCTAATGCGCAAGAGGCTGAGCCAGAATGGACATTTAACCTATTTGTTCAAATAAATTATAGGCACGAGGGAGGATGAACGCAAAGAACGCATGTATATATATATGCGGCCCAAAAGGGGGACCAGCCCCATCATAAGTGCCCAACCGGGCATACAACATCATCAAAGGAAAGGAAAAAATACATATCATGGTGGGTGGCCTAGGTCTCGCCGCCACTCTTAGCTGGTCGGGGGTGCTGGCGGCTGCTCTCAGCCTCTCCCAGGTCTGCAGTCAAAGGCGGGGCAGAAGGCCTCATGGAGGCGCGTGAACCAGTGGACCCCTAGGCGGCATGTGCCTCCTCGACATTCCTCAGGTACTAAGAAGACGTCGAAATGAAGCTTCCGGAGTAGGCACTGGCTCGCCCCTCCCCCACCGTGCACTCACGCCCACACTGGTAGCGGTCCTCCACCTCCTGCAGCAAGTGCTCGGAGGCAACCAAACTCACGCACACCTCCACCGCCTGCTGGGTCAGCTGCTCCCGCTCCTAGTCCCAGCAGCTGCGCTCTTGGTCCCACCGGGCCTGCTCCCACTTGCAGTCTCGGCGCTCCACAGCAAGCGTGACGCGGAGCTCCACGGCCTCCTGAGGTAGGTCCGAGTCCTGCTGAGTAACCTGTGTTCGCAGCTCGGCCATCTCAACACTCGTGCACGTCTCCCGCGTGAGCGCGCTCTGGAGCTCATCCGACTGCAAGCAAGTAGGCACAAGTAAGTATAAACAACAGTTCAATTCATGCATAAATCTAATTAAAGTACTTACCCGTGTAGTGAGGTCGCGCTCCGCCTCCTCCGCCCTGGCCACTGCGGCCGCCAGCTACTCCCGGAGTGAAGTCATCTCCGGGTTGGGCGCGCTCCGGCTCGAGGAGGCACCTGCCACGTCGGTGAGCTCCACGGTCGCCTGGGCCGATCGCTACGCGAATCAAAAAATCAAGTCAGCACATGGTAAGGTAAAACAAAAAAAAGGGTATGATTTTTCAAAAGTTACCAGTGCATCTAGCGCCTCCCGCGCCTCCACCAACTGCGCCCCGTGCCCGCCAGCTGGGCCTGCAGCGTATCAATGAGGTTGTCCCGAGCATCCTGCACATGCACACATTTATCAGATTATCATGTAAATCATATTGAATAGGATCCAAGTTTAGTGCATACCCTCTCCGGCCTCATGAAGTCCTCGCCCCCGTACTCCTCCTGAAAGCGATGGAGGTATGTGAGGCTGTCGATAGCATCTGACTCAACCATCTGTCCTCCACGCTGCCAGTCAGCGAACTGCTCGGGGAAGCACAGGCACTAGTCCACCTACTTTGCCTTCCTCTGCGTCCTCCTCCCAATCCCCCGGGGTTCCTTCTCCTCGTGCCACACCTGGTGCAGCCCCAAGGTGCGAGCAGCTAGCTAGAGGCGAAGCGGCTCGATCTCGTTCAGGCAGTGGACCCAAAGGTCCCACCCGAACCGAGGTCGGCCGCTCTCGACCCACGGCTGGCCGTCGTCAGCCATGCCCACATAGGGCTGCCACACGACTTGCACACATGCATTGGTTAGTCACATATAATAATTTATATTCAAATGCATGAATTGAAAAAGGAAATAAAGGCAAGCACGTACCAGGAGCGCCGGGAAATCCCAGATGTCTCAACAGAGAGTGTCGAGCTGGAGCGAGAACGTGGCGGACGTCACCACCGGGAGCCACCTCCGGGCGAGGGGCAGCGCGTCGGGGCGCACCTAGGTCACCCGCCCCAAGGGAATGTAATGATACGACCACACCTGCATACACACACCGATTTGCTTAACCGATAAATTTCAAGTGCAGGAAAGAAAAGGAGTCAAAGGTAAGAACCATACCTATAGAAAGGGTGCGAATCCGCTCACGGTGGTCCCCCGTCCAGTGCTGCTGGAGAGGTTGGCAAAGGTATGCGTCAGAAAGGCCGCACCCTAGGCGTACGTACTACCCGACCCTCTCCAGGTCCTCGAGGATCTCCAGGAACTGACAATGGATGTCATCCCCCTTCGTTGTCAGGAGCATATTCCCCAAGAAAAATACTAGGAACCTCCGAAGGTCCCTGTCCACTCGCTCCTCATCCTCGGCGTCCTGGCCGTATAATGCCCTAGCCAACCCCGCTGCCCGCTGCACGAACTCGTGCAATGTCTCCTCACCCCCCTGCCTCACCCATCGGAGGCCCAAACTCTCCAAAAGTGCTACCCGACCGACCATCCTCCGGTCACCAAGGTCATCCTCCCCCATGGGCTCCAAGCCCAAGAAGTCCTGCACATGCTCGGTGTAGTCGACGTACGTGACCCCCGTCACCGCCTCTCCATCCACTCGTAGACCTGTGATCGGGGCTACATCCTCCAAACTGGGCACCATGTGCCCCCATGGGAACAAGAAGGCCCTGCTCACCAGATCCCATCGCTCCCTCAGTGCCTGTATCAAGGGGCTATCCACGTAAAAGGGCTCGATGTCCAAGATCGGCCCAAACCCCATCCCCCAGACTCTCTCTCTCTGAAAGTCCGGGAGCCCCCGATATGCTGCTAACATGAGGGGCCACTGCGTCCTCGGCTTCTTGATGCCCTGCACAAAACACACACAAGCCAACATAAGTCAATATGCATTAAAGGACCAAAAAATGTCCAAATCAGGCCCATTTTCCGTTCCTCAGGCAGGTTTTGGAATCGTGTCCAACACAGTGGCCACGGTTCAATTTTGAAACGCGTCCGCCAAGTAGGCCGCGTTTCAAAGTTGAAACGCGGCAGCCTGTGCCGCCGCGATTCATCCGCGCAAATTGTGTCCACTGTAGTGGATGCAATTCATGCCTCACCCTTCTCGGCGCCAGTGGCACTTTCCCTCTCCCTTTCCACCTCAAATCAAGGGCTAAGGCTTCAGGTACTTACCATTTCGGGCCGTGGAGGGACCTCCCGGCCGAGCCACCCCCGCTTCACGCCGCATAGTCGCCCTCCGCCGCGTCTACCGCTCCTTCCTCCTCCGTCACCGGCGCCACCTCTTCCTCCACCACCGCAAGCTCGCCAGGCGCACCGAGCAACTCCACCACCATCTCGCTCACATCCGTCCTTGAGGTCTTCTCCGTCGCCGCCTCCTCCTCCGCCGGCGAGGCCTCGCCGCGCCGCCTCTTGGGCGCCACCTTCTTCATCTGGCTAGAAGAGAGAGAGAGGCTAGAGAGGGAGAGAAGGGATCGAGGGGAAGGGAGAGTTGAGAAGGTGTGAGAGAAGGGAGAAAGAACCGCCGAAATGGAGAGGAGGTCGCACCCTCGGGCGTTTTGTAGCCCCGGTGAGATTTGAAATCGCGTCCGATGCAGTGGACGCGAATATGAACCGCCATCTTTAATTGTGTCCGCCTGAGCCACCACGATTCAGAAGTCATCATTACCCCGGTGCAGACTTTCAGGGGCACATTTTTCAAAATTTGGACGCATCGGTTCGGTGGACGCGAATATGAACCGCCATCTTTAATTGCGTCCGCCTGAGTCGCCGCGATTTAGAATGCATCATTGCCCCAGCGCATACTTTCAGGCACGCGATTTTCAAATATTTGAAGTACAGATTGAAGCGCGTCGGGGTCAGTGGACACGAATAGTAAGAAAGGCGTCCTTTAAGTGGACGCGGATTAATGGTACATCCGTGGCGTCTGTTGTGGACACGATTCAAAGGCTCATTTGAGGGCAATTTTGAGGAGAAAATTCAAGCTGTTTGGATGATACATAATGGGGCAATTTGGCCGTGTAAAGGAAGCAATTTATTTTTCATTGATGACTTAATCACGACGCTTACAAATGGCCACCTTGGGCCAAAGTATCCCGAGATCCCATACATAAGTCCATTCATTTTCAACCTCTTCTACATTTGGGACCGGCCTCCAAAAAGAGCAAACCTTCCATAGCTCTTTTATAGTGTCCGCCTCCTTGTCGTCATTGTTGGTCCCGATGTCCCGCCTTTTGATAGGAGAGAGGTGAGACGGCTCTTCAAAGTTGTGCCATGGAAGCCCGAGTTGAGGAAGGCAACAGTGTGGGTTGTAAAGGACGAACTCGGATGCCCCGATCAACCGCAAGTCCACGCTGGGTGCTAGCCGAGTCCGCAAGTCCCTGGTGAGAAGTGGTGCCGGAGTAAAGGCAAATGCGTCCCCGGACATGCTTCGGAAGTAATCACGCCAATCCACCCGCATTTTGAGTTGTGGCACCCGGTTGGCCACATGCCCTTCTAAGCCGACTATGTTGTCCAAATGTTTAAGCGGACTCTTGGAAAAGATCCGGGACGAGCTAGAGACTTCATTGTTGACATCAAACTTTGAAGTGTAAGTCAGTCCAATAAGTAAATAGAAGCATGGAACCATAAGGAGGCCTACCCAAGCTCGCCGTCGTTAGTCCGCTATAATGGAAGGCTAGCACTGCCGGTCCCAGCCTCTCGCCCTCCCATATGGCGCACGCCGCGCCCAGTTGATCCTCCTCCAAGGTGTTGTCGATTGTGGGGAAGAGGACCGCACCCGCCACGTAGATGGTAAATCCCCTCATCACTTGTTCCAGCCTCTCGCCATCCCCTGCCCTTGGTAGTTCCTTCATGGTCCAGGCCGCCATCTTTTGCAAATTTATACCTTTTTCGGTCCTGATGTTGGATCGAAATGGCAGATTCACAGTCCTAGAGGGGGGGTGAATAGGACTTTCTCACTTTTCAAAATTCTTTTGAAAATCACAACACTAAGTAGATGTGTTAGTACTTGGTGTGGTGTGTGTGATTCAAGTGTGAACTTGGCGGAAAACAATCACACAATAAATTGCACAAGAGATTTATCCTGGCTCGGCCCTTCCCACATGGAAGTCCTACATCCAGTCCTCAAGTCAACCACTTGAGATTTCACTAAACTGCCAGTCAACTTGGCCTTCTCTCACCCTTGAGAGGAAATTACAACACCCACTTGCTTTAAAGCAAGTCTTCCCTAAAACAGGGGTAAACAAGACTGCCTTATACCAAAGGCCTTCCCTTCACAAGAGGGGCAATGCAGAATCAAACTTCTGTAGAAAATACAACAGAAATGAAGGAAGAAACTCTTGTGTGATTGCCTCAAGAATGAGCACAACACACACACTTTCCAGCAGGATTGAAAGATAAGGAGTTTAATCTAAATCCTAGCTGAAGCTACTTGGATGGACTTTGAAGTAAAAGCAAATACAGATGCCACCCGAACGACAGATCTACAGAACATGAATTTCTGAAGAGATTCTCTCAAATAGGAACTTGAGCAGGAAAGCTTTGAGAGAGCTTTGAAGAATGCAAGATGAGCTTTCAAGGAATTGTCTTGAACACTATGCCTTGTTCTGTATATCCTTTCAAGAGCTTTCTTCATCTTTTTATAGTCTTCAAAAACTAGCCGTTTGGAGAAGATAGCCATTGGAGTAAGATGGTTGTTGTGTTCTTAGCCGTTTGAGTAAGATGGCTGTTGTGTTCTTAGCCGTTTGGAGATAGTCTTGGGGATCCTTTGGATCTTGGAAGTTTTATCCGAAGGGTCATGAAAATTGTCTCTTCCCAAGGTCTTCAGAAATAGGAGCAGTTGCCACAGCTAGAAGATAGGCTATTTAAAGTCTTGAGCTGAGCAACCCATGCCAAACATGTGCTCCAATAAATGCTTGTTTAGAAAGGACAAGACAAAGACAAAAGCATTTCCATACCTTTGTGGTAGGTGGGTCAGTGGAGTACAACAAACAGTATGGAACCTAGTTTTCTTAGTCATTTCAGAAAATAAAGCAGACAGACAGAAAGGTAAAGTTTGGGTCTGTCAATGGTAGGTGAGATGGTCAGAAGCCATGCGTCTGAAACTTACATAAATGCTTTGTGTCTCTTAGAAGATATATAGACTGAGGCAAAGGACACTAAGATTGTAAGACTAGAAATAAAATGCAAAGAATGTTTTGCATAATTCTAATGTACTGAATTTTGTCAGAAGAAATATATTAAAATAATGATCATGAAATTTGTCACTGATTTTATACTTAAGAGGTTTAAGTTTCAACAAAGAACTAATAGAAATATTTCCTGACAGGTAGAACTACCAACAAGTACAAGTACACAACTAACAGTGTAGTCGAATGCAGTAGAATAGGTAATTCGTTTTTAAGAAGTAAGCATGATTTGACTATAGTGGGAATAGAGCAACCATTAGTCGAATGAAGTGTAAGACTATGAGTCGAGGTGGTGAGTCGAATGATCTTTAATTGTGAGTTGTAGTCTTGAATCGAATGCAGTCTAAAGGAATGAATCATATACATGAGTCGAATACAGTGTAAAAGACATTCGACTATATGAGTCGAAGTCATGAGTCGAATACAGTGTAACGTTGTGGACTTAGAAAGATTTTCAAGACTTGTGACTGAACTTCTGAATGAGTCGAATACAGTGTAAAAGACATTCGACTGTATGAGTCGAAGTCATGAGTCGAATACAGTGTAAAAGATATTCGACTGTATGAGTCGAAGTCATGAGTCGAATATAGTGTAACGTTGTGGACTTAGAAAGATTTTGGGTATTGCATCTGTCTAGAAATTTTTTTGTGATATATCTATATTATGGAAAATACATATTTAGGGATTTTTCATGGTGGAAGCAAAATATGTATTTAAAGATTTGTCATAGCAAAACCTGACACCTTGAGCCTTCCTCGCATCCATAAAGCTTTCCAACACTGCCTTACTCATATAACACCTCGGCATGATTGCCATCTCGTCTTCCTCGCCTTGCTTCATCCACTTCAAACCTAGCAAAAACTCAACCTCTTCTAAAAGGATAGTAGCTTCAAAGGTTCTGAAGATGAAAGTATAGGTTTGAGGGTGCCACAGTTCTACTAATGCCCCCAGAGCCGCCCAGTCCAAGTGGATCTCGTGGTACCTTTTTGCATGGATGGCTAGGTTGTTAATGCCCCACCTCCTAAGGATAGTGGTCATGTCAAGGGTGATGGTGGAAGTAAGTTGTTGAAGCCATGGGAGGCGTATGAAACGCCGGTTGCCCTGGAAAAGTGGGTAGTCCTGTGGCATACATAGATATGTGCATGGGAAAATCAGTCATGGTCGTGGCATTGCATGGGAAATGGGTGCATAGGTCATAGAGATGGGAGGTTTGGCCATTGGAAGAGGAAGAGAGAAAGAAAATAAAAGAAAGAAGAGATGGAAGAACACTAAAGAACACGTTAAGAGCATGTCAAGAATGCAAAGAACACATCAAAATCCAAGCTTAAAAATCAATCTACTTACCAACTTGGCTTGAAGCAACTTGCAAATGTGTCCTTCCACTTGACTCAACCTTTGGAATCCCTCCCCCCTTGGCCCCTTGGGTTGGGAACAACCACCATACTCCATTGCACTAAGCCTCTTCTTCTCCTTCTCTTCTCCTTCTTCTTGCTTCACTTGCTTGATCCTTGCACCTTGGGGAAGGGAAAAGTATGAGATGGGCAAGTGGAGGGGTGTCTTGTGACTCCTTGGTCCGGAAGCAAGCCCCCCATCCATGCAATAAAGAGAGGAAAAGACAAAGTATCAAGTCTCGGATTGACAGCTTGAATCGCGTCCGATGCAGTGGACGTGATTCACAAGTGAAAGGCGTCTGGTATCCCCGCCGCGATTTAAAAGTAGCATTATTTTCATGTTTCACCATATTATTTGTTGCTTGTCAATGCTAATAAGTCTTTGAGTGCAGGATCTGGATGTCTTTTTCGCCGCGCAATTCATGATCATCTTCGGCGACCGCCGTCTTCGGTATTGCATATATTGCATCTTACTATATGGTATACTTTATTAGAGCACATCAAGGACCATGAGGCTCTGATGAATATGGAATTTGAGTTCCCCTCCTCCTCCAAAAACGATGATGATTCCAGAGGATTCTTATGACTTTAGGATAGGCCGTTACGTTACAGAAGGATGATGGTTCCATCCGGTATCTTTACTTCCGCACCGTAACAATATTATCCTTGATTATCTTATATTTTCATTTGTTTTAATCCTTTTCTTTTAACCCAGCATGCATCATGCAAGACTTTGATTATAATTCCGGACGGTCACTCTTGTCTTCAATTGAAGAGAACCACTCGTTCCTCAAATGCCAATTAACATGAAATATTCCACTCCGAGTCAAGTACTCAGTTCATTGTGTTGATGTTTGAAGATCTTCTTTTGAGAAACTCATTTGTCTTGGATTCCTATTTCAATTCATATCCACCTGAGGTAGTGGCAGATGCCCCGATGGTGCAACCTAACGGATTGTGTCCTTAGGTACTTCTCCGACGCTGGAAGTTGATCTTTCTCCTTTCCATGCCCACGTGCACACTCTTTTTTTTCGTCCAGCCATTGAAGTTTCTCCTGAGATTTTCTTAAAGCCACTCAACTTTGAATTGACGAACAGCTCCAGGCGTATGTTGTTAGGACGTGTCTTATCACACCTTGGCATCTGCTTTTCAGTCATTCCACTTCATTCACCCCATTCCATTGCTTTCACTTCATGTCACTACACTCCATTTCCTTGCAAAGCAGATGTCAAGGCGAGGCAGCTGTAGACATGCCATTTTGGCAACATATCGAGCAAATTTCATGTTACACCATGATGCCTCAAAGTGGCTCCCTTTAATTAACCCCTTGAGAGATTTTCCTATTTTTTTGGATTTTTCTAGGAAGGGTTCCGATGTACTTAAATATTCACGTCTGGTACAGTGGACGTCTTTTAAAGAGGTGTGATCCGCAGCGGGTAAAACCAACGCGTATCATACTACTTTTTCCGTACCTACTTTCTGTATTAGCGTCTGATGAAGCCGCCGTGATTAGAAGTCAAAGCCTAAGCCATACGCCTAAATCTGCGACATTTAAGATGAAGGATCGATAGAAGATGTGGACAAGATCTAGAAGGGGGGGGTTGAATAGATCTATGCCAACTAATGCGGAAGCTAAACCAATTTTGAAATACCTTTGAATCAGAGTTAGATTGAAAGCAAATTTCACAGATCTGAAGAGAGATTAAGTGAGTTAAGCAATTGGAGTGTGTAAACAAGTTGATTAGATAGATTCAACGATCCTATGCATTCATCTAACGAAGAGCAAATTCAAACCACAAACAGACCAATGCACAGAGATTTTTAGGTGGTTCGGAAATCACACCACGTGACTCCTACATCCACCCCTCACACACAGTGAGGATCCACTAAACAACCTGGGTAACACAACCCACACTGGAGCCTGACAACTCCACAAATGAGTTAGACAACTCACACACTACCTAGAGCAAGACTACTCTAGAATCTGAGCAAGACTGCTCAACTACAAACTTGAGTACGACGACTCAAAACCCTGAGCACAGAGGCTCACAATCACTTGCTAGAACAGAAACAACAAGATCCAGATCCTCTAGCAATGATCTGATCTATTAAGGCCAATTCAAGAAAATTGATGCAATCGATTATGCACAATTTCTAGAATAGCCAAGAAGAAACAAGAAAGACTCAAGACATGAGGTTGACAGTTCTTGTTCTTCAAGAAAACTCCCTTGTAGAGGCAGAATTGGAAGGATCTTGATCACTTGAAGTCCCTTGGCCGATGCTCTGCAACTTTGATCTTGGGATCTTCTTGAAGTGCTTCACAATTGCTGGCTTCTACTTGATCTGCTCCCTTGAAGTTGATCCTAGTGCTTCATGTTGATCAATCTTCGATTCTTGTGCTTGGAGAAGTGTGAATTGTGGTGTGGAAGCACAGGAGGAAGCTAAACAGGGAGGAGAGACTCTCTTGCCGCCACAACCAGTTTCTGGAGGCTCTGAGAAGGTTCTCATATGGATGGGTGCCCATTAGGAGGGTATTTATACCCTAAATATCTGAAAGATACCCTTGGGGTACGTGGGCACAAGATCCAAGGTTGATCCACCTTCTCCCTAGGGTGCCACGTGTCCAGGAGGAAGTTTAAGTCACAGAGATTCCGGAGTGTGTCGACCTGCCCATGAGGTGTGTCGACACACTCTCCCAGACTGGCAAAACAAATCCCTGGGAGAGGTCTCTAGTGTCGACCTGAGATGATTCAGTGTCGACCTCATGTCCCAGACAGCAAAACAGCCCTTCTGGGAAGGCTCTCTAGTGTCGACCTGATCTCATCTCGTGTCGACCTGCTTTGGCCATCTGAAAAATAGGCCTTCTGGGAGAGCCATCTAGTGTCGACCTGCCTGCATTTGGTGTCGACCTGCTTTGGCTATCTGAACACAGGCCTTCTGGGAAGGCTCTCTAGTGTCGACCTGCCCTGGACTAGTGTCGACACTGGATGATATTTTCTTCACATTTCTGCCTTTGCTCTGAGTCATTGTGTCGACACCATTGATGGTTGTGTCGACACTACCTTGGCAAGAAATGTTTGTCCCTGAGAAAATAAACACATAAATCATTAGATAAATATATTATCATGAATATAATGATAAATGTGCTTGGAAACATGCTTTTTGAATATGTAATTTCAGGTGTGATGTATTTCACATGTTCCAATGGTTATGCATTAAAATCACAACTTGTCATCATCAAAATGTGAGGAGAAATGTATTATATTCACACTCAACCCAACAATCTCCCCCTTTTTGATGATGGCAACATTAAGTTCATTTGGAATTGGAAATTTTCAATGAAATGTGATTTTAATCATTTTCATTTTCTTTTATTTATACTTGTCAAGGACCTTTGAACATTTTTTAGTGACATTGAAATTTATACACATGATAGACACAATGTTACTAGAAATAAGCTATTTTCACACAAAGGTCAAGCAGCTTGACAAGCATTCATCACATTCACATTCATTCAAAAGATTTGCAATCACATTTAAGGCACAGAAATTTCTATTCATTTCATTTCATTCATGATGTGAACATTACAATCTTTCAAACAAACTTCTCCCCCTTTGACATTATCAAAAGAATTACATTATTGGGGAGGAGGAGGAGGAGGAATGGGTAACAAAATAGTCTCAATATCCGTTAGCCTCTTTTCCATTGAAGTTAGACTAAACTTCATCTGAGCTTGGATAGTTGAGAGTCTTGTGTGCAGAAGATGCTCCATTCTCTCTGAGTTCTCTGACATGGCAGCTTGAATTGCAGTGAATTCATTTGACATTGGCTGTGATGAAGATGAAGATCCAGCTGACCAACCAGGCCTATTCAATACTTTGAATTCTTTCTTGAGTGCAGACATCTCTTCATCTATGTGAGCAGAGAGATTCTTCATACTCTCCAGATCATCCACCAGGTGAGCAAAAGACAATCTTGTCTTGCTTATCTGAGATAGTGTCTCCTTTGTGTTGAAGACATCAGCTTGGGAATTTGCCAAAATTCCCTTCAGGACTATTTCCAACCCTTTTTGATGCTCTTTCAGTTCAACAGAGGCATCTGCCAAAGTGCCAATCAGCCTGTTGAATCTCTGGGTGGCATGGTCTGAGGCTGCCTTCTGTTCAATAAACTTGGCTGACACTGAGTTCTCCAATCTTGAATCCTCAATTCAAAGGTTTCTGACATGGATTGAATGGAGGTGTTCAAAGCATCAAACTTATCGTTCAAGAAAGTGTACAACTCTGGTGGAACAGAAGGTCCACCAAATGAAGAGGATGCTTGAACTGGAGGTGTTGGAGAAAATGATGGGATTTCAGGTTCAAGGTTCATGGAGGAGGAGGGCTGAAGTTGAGGAGAGTGAGGGGCAATGAAAGGTTCCTCAACTTCATCTGCCACATGAGGCTGATCCTCATTTATGGGAGGCTGGTCCTCATGAACTTGAGGCTGATCCTCTGGAGCTGGAGGCTGTTCCTCTGGAACTGGAGGCTGTTCTTCTTGAACTGGAGGCTGATCCTCCTGAGCCATAGGGGCCTCTACTGCAGCTGGCCCTCTCCTTACTTGATCACCAACAATCCTAAAGCCCATGAATTTCTGAACATGCTTAAAGCAATAGATGTTGGACTTAGGAATCTTCTCAGATTTTTCATTCTCTAAAGACACACCAAAGTGTTTGAATACTTGAGTCAAGATGGGCTGCATATGGAAGGATCTATGCAAGTCTGCCCTAGTGGTCTCAGAGATAATCTGGTACATGATGACATGGAGATTTATCTTGATGTCCTTGCTCATACAATACAGCACAAACCTTTGAATATCAGTGAGCCTATCTCTCCCACCACCTTGAGGTGTGATGAT
This sequence comes from Colocasia esculenta, assembly GCA_014218235.1. NCBI lineage: Eukaryota > Viridiplantae > Streptophyta > Magnoliopsida > Alismatales > Araceae > Colocasia > Colocasia esculenta. Next base: position 107,673,249 of record CM024754.1, on the reverse strand, counting down.
GGTAGTGAGCATGTGATGAGTAAGCCTCAACACAGGGGGAAAGGTGTTGGTATTGAATTTTGTGACATTGGTTTGCTTAGGATCAGACTCATCTGCAGGCAAACCAGTCATGATGGTATAGGCTTCATGAAGGTTGAATTCAAAGTTGTGGTAGTCTTCTCCTTCATCTGGAATCTTGAAAATAGTGGCTGCTAAGTCTGTTGGCATGTCTATGACAATTCCCTTGACCTTTGACTTGTACCCTTCATCTGTGCATTCCAAATTCTGATAGAATTCTTGTACAAGTCTAGGGTAAATGATACGAAATTCTGATATAAAAGACTGCCAAGACTGGAATTTGAAGAAATTCAAGACTTCAGGGAATGCAGCAATGAGTTCACTGTCATCCAAATCCACTGCCCTGGGTTTTAGGATGGTCTTCCCGGCACTTAGGGGTTTGGAAGGAGGTTTCTTAGAGGGCTGGGAGGACTCTGATGATGAGGATGAAGATGTGGAAGTGGACTTCTCAGAAGCTTCAGGAGAGGAATCCAAGATTTTCCTTCTAGGGTTCACAGACCGTCGACTTGGACCAGAAGAGGAAGCCCTACCTCTCTTAGCAAGTGATGGGGATGCAGAGGGAGACCCTGGCTGCTCTGCAGGGTCATGGCGACGCTTTGTTCTCCTTTCAGTAGGAAGAACATCATCTGCCGGATTGGGCCTTGCCGAAGCCCTTGACTTTGCTCCACGGCGAGGAAGCTGCTTGGGTGCCATTGAAGCAGAGTGGAATCAGGGATGTTGGAGAGAGAGGAATGAGAGAAGATGGATGGAGATGAGTTGGAGGAGAGGAGAGATGGAAAGGGTTCAAATCGCCTGCCGGAAACCAGGAGAATGGCGACCGTCGGGTCGACCTGGAGAAGAAAAGGGGGTTTTGGATAACCTACCCCGCAGGAACAACACGCGCTTAACCGGCGCCCACGGTTTAATTGAGTCTGGCAGGGGGTCAGTGTCGACACTAGAGGAGGTGAGTGTCGACCTGAGTGAAAGTGTGTCGACACTAGATGGAGTAGTGTCGACCTGGCCTGATGAAAATTTTGGATTTGAGTATGGAAAAATTATGTGACTTTTGGGACATCTTTATAATGATAAGCAATGGGTGGAATAATCATTTCAAGGATATTTAAGAGACTAAAAAATTCATTTGTTAAATTTTGCAAAAATTCAACACAATTCAAGTTTTACACAATATCCAACAGGATATGAGCATTCAGTGACTTGAGTCATTAAAATGATAATTTGAGGGATATAAAACATTTAACAATCAACTACACACTACCATATTCTTCAATTCCAAAGAAATAAAAAAAATCTTTTAGACTGAAAACAAGTGTGTTGAAAATAAACAACCTTTTTAAGAACAACTTGATGATGGATAAGAATGATTCTTTTAAAACATTTCTCCAATGATATAAACATTTTTGTTTTTGAAACAAACTATCAAATGAGATACATCTTGTTCACTCAAGAACTAATGCTTTTCACACACTATAGTCCCTGGATACTAAAGATTTATCCATTATCAAGTCTCAAAGGGGTAAATGATGACCTTTTGACATGAAAATATACGTTTTTTAGACGCCAATATTTCCAGTTACTCAGTCATCATAAAAAAGGAATAGGACATATTTATTTTGCTTTTCATTTATTTTTTATTTTGAACCCCTTTGAACAGAGATAGCATTAGTGCCTCATGACATACATGGCACTTCATTCATTGTGAAGGTGTGCAGTTTCTCAGCACATATGCCATTGCTCTGTTGAATTGACAAATTTTGGAGATTTTTGATAAAAAAGACATCATCTATATCCAACATCAATTGCAAACAAAAAACATGTTTAGATTCAAAGCACACATAGTCCTTCAGTCTTTGAAAGAAATCTGAATTTCTATAGTTTTGAAGAATATAGGTGAGAGTTGACAAATGAATATAGTAGATCACTCAAAGGATCATTTTGAGACTCTAGACACCTGAATGAGGACATCATGCAAGGAAATTGATGTAATGCAAGAAAAGTTGTGAATTTTTCAAAAGATATGACTTGTGAATTCTCTAGCTCCCCCTGAGATGAGGATTTCAACCACTTTTCATCAGAATAAAGATATGCAAGTTTTTGAAATCAGGAAAGATTCTCTTTAAACAATAAAAGCTCCCCCTCAATAATTGCATTTTCATTTCTTGGTACTTGGCGGAGACACATACTCTCGCATAGTGAAAGTGTCCAGACAAGCAGAACTTGTCCTTCTTCAAATCACCATTTGATATACCAAGAAGTTCAACACAATGTGAGTTGAAGAGTTCATTGTCAAAAAGAAATAGAAGTGAAATAGAGAGAGATATGATCAGTATGAATCAAGGAAGCAAATGAATATGATGATGCAAAGAACTCCCCCTCAGAATATGCCTAACACTCAACCCAATCCTAATGGACATTTACAAAGACCAAGTTCTCTCCTTAAGGATGAGAATCTACTGTCAGGAAGGGGTTTTGTGAAGATGTCAGCAATTTGTTTTTCAGTTTCTATGAAGTGGAGTTCAAATGATTTCTTTGCTACCTCATCTCTCAAGAAATGATGCCTAATTTCAATATGCTTGGTTCTGGAATGCTGAATGGGGTTTTTAGACAGATTTATTGCACTTGTGTTATCACAAAGGATGGGAACACAACCTAACTCTTGGTTGTAATCAAGAAGTTGATGTTTCACCCAAAGAATTTGAGTTCCACATCTACCTGCTGCAACATACTCAGCCTCTGCAGTAGACAGAGCAACTGAATGTTGCTTCTTAGAAGCCCAAGAGATTAGGCACCCACCTAAGTACAAACACAAGCCACTTGTGCTTTTTCTATCTAATTTACAACCAGCATAGTCAGCATCACAATAGGCAATCAAATCTAACTTGCAATTAGCAGGATACCAAATTCCTAAATCACATGTTCCAACAAGATATTTGAAAATTCTTTTAACAGCTAACATGTGACTTTCTTTAGGATTAGATTGAAATCTAGCACACAAACACACACTAAACTGAATATCAGGTCTAGAAGTTGTAAGATAAAGTAGAGAACCAATCATACCTCTGTAGGTCTTTGGGTCTACTGACTTACCATGAGAGTCTTCTTCTAGCTTAGCATTAATGGCAATTGGTGTGTTTGAGTGCTTGAGGTTCTGAAAGTCAAACCTTTTCAAAAGTTCTTTCACATACTTGGTTTGACTGATGAAGATTCCCTCATGTGTTTGGTTAACCTGCAATCCCAAGAAAAACTTTAGATCTCTCATTAAACTCATTTCAAATTCATTTTTCATTTGATTTGAAAATTCATTGCACAGGCTTTTATTGGTTGATCCAAATATTATGTCATCAACATAAATTTGGACTGCAATTATTTCCTTTTTGACTGTTTTGTGAACAAGTTTGATCAACATTACCTCTAGAGTATCCTTTTTCAAGCAAAAAGGAACTCAAACGGTCATACCAAGCTCTTGGAGCTTGTTTAAGACCATAGAGAGCCTTATGAAGCTTGAAAACATGGTTAGGATGTTTTTCATTTTCAAATCCAGGAGGTTGTTCAACAAAAACATTTTCCTTGATATATCCATTTAAAAATGCACTTTTAACATCCATTTGATAAACTTTGAATTTCATGGAGGATGCAAAAGCAAGGAAAATCCTAACTGCTTCTAGTCTAGCTACAGGGGCATATGATTCTTCAAAGTCAATTCCAAACTCTTGATTGTACCCCTTTGCAACTAGCCTAGCTTTATTTCTTATGACTTGACCAGATTCATTCAGTTTATTTCTGAAGACCCATCTAGTGCCAATGACTGTTTGGTCACTAGGTCTAGGTACTAATTCCCATACTTGATTTCTTTCAAATTGATGAAGTTCATCATGCATGGCATTAATCCAATCAGAACTTGATAAAGCTTCATCAATTGACTTTGGTTCAATCTGGGAAATTAGAGCTAGTGGGTCATCTTCAATAGCATGCAGGAATGAAGATCTAGTCCTAACTCTATCATGCAAATTGCCAACAACATTATCTAATGGGTGATCTCTCAAAATTCGATGTTCAGAAATTACCTGTTGAGGGGTACTCAAATCTGGAGCAATGTTACCTGATCCACTTGAAGATGGTGAATTGGTGTTCAAGTTCTCACCAATGTCTTCAAGCTCCTCAACAATTGGTGAAGAGTCCACAATAAAATCATCCTCTTCACTGTCTTGAATTTTCTTGCAAGATTTAGAATTGTTAGTTGAAAAGGAATTTTCATCAAAAATAATGTGTGGAGATTCTTCAACATTTTTGTTTTTGAGAATGTACACTCTGAAAGCTCTTGACACTTCTGAATAACCAAGGAAGATAGCTTCCTGACTCTTAGCATCAAACTTGTCAAGATTTTCTTTATTATTATTGTGTACATAACATTTGCACCCAAAGATTTTGAAGTAAGAAACAGTTGGCTTTTTGTTTTTCAATAATTCATAGGGGGTTTTTCTGATTTTTGGTCTGATCAAAGCTCTATTCAGAATGTGATTTGCTGTGTTTACAGCTTCAGCCCAGAAGGATTTGGGCAAATTGCTTTCTAAGAGCATGGATCTAGCCATTTCCACAAGAGTTCTATTCTTTCTTTCCACAACTCCATTTTGTTATAGAGTTCTTGGTGAAGAAAACTTGTGGAATATTTGAAGTTCAGCACATAAATCAGAAAAGGATTAGTTTTCAAATTCACCCCATGATCAGTCAAAATATTTTTGATTTTATATGAAAAGTTTGTTAGGGCAGTGGTACAGAATTTCCTGAACTTAAGGCAAGTATCACTTTTGTGGGACAAGAAGATAACCTAAGTAAATCTAGTAAAATCATCAATGATTACAAATCCATATCTCTTGCCACTTAGACTTAGAACCCTTGTTGGGCCAAAAAGGTCCATGTGAAGTAGTTATAGTGGCCTAGATGTGAGTACCTCATTGAAGTTCTTAAAAGATTTCTGGTTTGTTTTCCTTGGGCACAGATCCCACAAACTTGATTTTCAATGTTTGAAAAGGATTCAGGAAGACCCTTAAACAGATTCAGCCTTAACAATTTATTTAAAGTTCTGAAACTTGCATGGCCAAGTCTTTTGTGCCAAGTCCATGCAATTTCATCTTTATTTGCATCAAAGCAAAGATTTTCAGAAACGTTTTTATTAAGGTCAATCATGTAAACATTGTTTTCCCTTTTTCCACAAAATTTTATTTTATCAGTTGATGAATCAATGATCTTACAAAAATTGGATTCAAACACAACTTTGTGACCTTTGTCACATAGTTGGCTAATACTTAGCAGATTGTAATCAAGACCATCAACTAATAAAACACTATCAACAGAGTTTGAGGAAGTTTGACCAACCTTTCCAGATCCAATGATCTTTCCTTTATTTTTACCTCCAAATGTTACTGAACCTCCCTCCTTCTCTAGCAGGAAAGAAAATTTAGCTCTATCTCCAGTCATATGTCGTGAACACCCACTGTCAAGGAACCACACATTTGAATTGGGTGCACGACCTTCCTGCAAAAACAATTAGTGGAGAGAAGATTTTGGTACCCAAACAGAGTTGGGACCATCAGAAAGTTTGGACAACATTATCAAATCTTTTCTCACCCAAATTTGACTTGTTTTTTATTTTTGTTTTATTACAGTGGTGTTCTCTATCTTTTTCACTTTCTTCTTCCTTTTGGGATGAAAACACCAGTGTTTTTGTTTTTGTAGGAGGGGAAGTTTTCATTTGAGCATGAGAGTTTAGATGAGGAGGTGGAATCCAAGGATTTTGTTGGTACATCAGAAAATTTGGATAGAAGAATTGGGATGATACCAACATGGGTTGTAATGCCATTGGTTCCAATCAGCTTGATAACTTGTCTTGGAAGTCCAAGGTTCTTCATGAATGACTTCCTTTGACTTTTTCTTATTTTTCAAATTTTTATTTGAATTTTTGATTTTGTTGTTTGTCTTTGTTGGTGTTGAGCAGGTCGACCTCACCTTGTCTGGTGTCGACACAACAGCCACAGAATCCTTCTTCTTGTGGACTGGTGTGACCTGTCAGGTGACTGTGTCGACCTGGTTTGCTTGCTTTGTTTCTGAGTTTTTGTATTTTTGGAGTTTTGCTTGATGTTTGTTTTATTTATGTGTTCTCAAGATTAGGACCTTTGACAAATTCAATTAATGGTGCTTTACCCTTCTTCTCACCAGATTTATCTTTCTTAGGTTTCTGTTTGTTAAATCCTAGTCCATGAGAAATTGAACTCATTTTTGTTCCCAGCAAGGCCTCCAGATTATCTTTACCATTTGTGAATGTTTCAATAACTTCATCTTTTTGTTTTAGCTGGTTTTCCAAGATTTTGATTTCTCCAATCTTTTGTTGTTTATCTTGGTTCTCCTTTTCCAGCTTTTCAGATAATTCTTTGAATTCATTGGTGGCCTTTTGAGAAGCTAGCTTAAGTTCATCAATCAGATTCAGAAGATTTTCTTTTTCTTCATTCAGTTCTGTTACTTCATTTTCTAGTTCACAAATTCTTTTGTTTGAAGATTGGTTATGATAAATATTTTCAATTTTCTTTTTGAGATGCTTATTTTCTTTCCTCATTTCAGTATATTTTTCAACTAATTCAGCATAAGCATCCTGCCAATCTTCAACAGAAAAATCTTCAAAAGATGTGCTTACCTTTCCATCTGAGCTGTTTGCCATGAAGCAAATCTCCTCGCTTTCAGAGCTTGAGGATTTTTCTTCTTCTTCATTTTCACTTGTGTCCTCATCAGACCAAGTGGCTACCATGGCCTTCGGCTTCTTGAATTTGTGAATCTTCTTGTGCTTCTCCTTCTTGTTTTCTGGACATTCTCCCTTCATGTGTCCTGGTTTGTTGCACCTGTAGTATATAACAATTTCGTCAGATTTTTTATTCTTGTTAGAGTTAGCATTAGAAAAGGAGGTGTTTCTTTTACCTGATGAATATTTCTTTTTACCAGAGAACTTTCCTTTTCTATATTTCAAGAATTTTCTGAATTGCCTGGTCATGAGGGCAATCTCATCCTCATTTGACTCAGACTCATCAGAACTGGTTTTATCCTGACTTTTGTCCTTGTTACTAGATGAGGCCTTTAATGCTACTGGCTTGGTTTTGATTATGTGTTCTTCATTTCTTTTTAAGTTGATTTCATATGTCATTAAAGATCCTATTAATTCATCCAAAGAGATTTTGGACAGATCTTTAGAATCTTCAATAACAGTGGCCTTTGTGTGCCAAATTGAAGAGAGTGAGCGTAGAATCTTTCTTACCAAGTCAGCATCAGTATAGTCCTTACCTAAGGCCTTTAGTCCATTGACTATGATCATGAACCTGGCAAACATTTCAGAGATTGTCTCATTAGACTTCATCATGAACAATTCATATTCAGAGACAAGTATGTTAGCCTTGGTTTCTTTAACCTGAGATGTTCCTCATAGAGTACCTCAAGTTTATCCCACATCTCTTTGGCAGATTTGCACATTGAGATTCTTGAGTACTCTTTGGGGTGAACAGCACATTGAATCATGTTCATGGCACTATAATTCAATGTAGCTCTTCTTATCTGTTCCCTAGTCCAGGTTTCTTCCTCTCCCTGGTTTTCATAGGGACCTACTTCCACTACTTTCCAGATTTCATAATTTTGGGCCCTAAGAAACACTTGCATTCTATTTTTCCAATAAGAATAGTCTGTTCCATTAAAGAATGGTGGCCTATTTATGGAATGACCCTCAGCTATGAATCCTCTGGAATCCATTTAATTAAACAGATGGTGCAAAGAAGGAAACACTCAGCAAAACAAACAAGCAAGCAATCAAGCAACACAAAACACTCAGAAACTACTCTGATCAGATCAGATCAAGTGTAAACCCGCTCTGATACCAATTGAAGGATCGATAGAAGATGTGGACAAGATCTAGAAGGGGGGGGTTGAATAGATCTATGCCAACTAATGCGAAGCTAAACCAATTTTGAAATACCTTTGAATCAGAGTTAGATTGAAAGCAAATTTCACAGATCTGAAGAGAGATTAAGTGAGTTAAGCAATTGGAGTGTGTAAACAAGTTGATTAGATAGATTCAAACGATCCTATGCATTCATCTAACGAAGAGCAAATTCAAACCACAAACAGACCAATGCACAGAGATTTTTAGGTGGTTCGGAAATCACACCACGTGACTCCTACATCCACCCCTCACACACAGTGAGGATCCACTAAACAACCTGGGTAACACAACCCACACTGGAGCCTGACAACTCCACAAATGAGTTAGACAACTCACACACTACCTAGAGCAAGACTACTCTAGAATCTGAGCAAGACTGCTCAACTACACAACTTGAGTACGACGACTCAAAACCCTGAGCACAGAGGCTCACAATCACTTGCTAGAACAGAAACAACAAGATCCAGATCCTCTAGCAATGATCTGATCTATTAAGGCCAATTCAAGAAAATTGATGCAATCGATTATGCACAATTTCTAGAATAGCCAAGAAGAAACAAGAAAGACTCAAGACATGAGGTTGACAGTTCTTGTTCTTCAAGAAAACTCCCTTGTAGAGGCAGAATTGGAAGGATCTTGATCACTTGAAGTCCCTTGGCCGATGCTCTGCAACTTTGATCTTGGGATCTTTCTTGAATGCTTCACAATTGCTGGCTTCTACTTGATCTGCTCCCTTGAAGTTGATCCTAGTGCTTCATGTTGATCAATCTTCGATTCTTGTGCTTGGAGAAGTGTGAATTGTGGTGTGGAAGCACAGGAGGAAGCAAAACAGGGAGGAGAGACTCTCTTGCCGCCACAACCATTTTCTGGAGGCTCTGAGAAGAATCTCATATGGATGGGTGCCCATTAGGAGGGTATTTATACCCTAAATATCCGAAAGATACCCTTGGGGTATGTGGGCACAAGATCCAAGGTTGATCCACCTTCTCCCTAGGGTGCCACGTGTCCAGGAGGAAGTTTAAGTCACAGAGATTCCGGAGTGTGTCGACCTGCCCATGAGGTGTGTCGACACACTCTCCCAGACTGGCAAAACAAATCCCTGGGAGAGGTCTCTAGTGTCGACCTAAGATGATTCAGTGTCGACCTCATGTCCCAGACAGCAAAACAGCCCTTCTGGGAAGGCTCTCTAGTGTCGACCTGATCTCATCTCGTGTCGACCTGCTTTGGCCATCTGAAAAACAGGCCTTCTGGGAGAGCCATCTAGTGTCGACCTGCCTGCATTTGGTGTCGACCTGCTTTGGCTATCTGAACAGTAGGCCTTCTGGGAAGGCTCTCTAGTGTCGACCTGCCCTGGACTAGTGTCGACACTGGATGATATTTTCTTCACATTTCTACCTTTGCTCTGAGTCAATGTGTCGACACCATTGATGGTTGTGTCGACACTACCTTGGCAAGAAATGTTTGTCCCTGAGAAAATAAACACATAAATCATTAGATAAATATATTATCATGAATATAAATGATAAATGTGCTTGGAAACATGCTTTTTGAATATGTAATTTCAGGTGTGATGTATTTCACATGTTCCAATGGTTATGCATTAAAATCACAACTTGTCATCATCAAAATGTGAGGAGAAATGTATTATATTCACACTCAACCCAACATAAGAGGGGTCAAGTTTCAAGTCATTTCAAAAACATGAATCACGTCCGGCGAACCCGCCGCGATTAAAAGTCAAAGCCTAAACGTACCCCCTAAAGCCGCAGCATTTAAAAGTTCCCATGCCTCAAATCATGGCAAATTTAGAATCGCGTCTGCTTAAGTCTCCGCGTTTTCAAAGCCATAAATCAAATCAAGATCGATTTGATTAGAAAACGCAGCGGTCGTGCCAGACACGATTCTCAATCTTAGGTATAGGCTATGATTAGCAAATCATATGGATCTTTTAAAATGCGGCGTGTTAGTTGGACGTGATTCATCATAAAAGGCATCCACTGTCCCCGACGTGATTCAAGAATTTTGTCTATAAATACAGACCCGGGGGTCATTGTTTAAAACAACAATCCCAACTACGGCGAAGCCCTGCCGAACCGGCGCCTCGACTTCCGAGCACAAAATTCCTAACCCCCCAAGGCGAAGCCCTGCCAGACCAGAAGCTCATGTTCCGGAGCCAAGAAGGAGCACGCTCAACGCAAGTCATCCCACATCTTCCGCCCTCGAGATTCGGAGCCTCCGTTCCTCTCACGAGCGTTGGAGCAAGGCGGAAGGGGCATCTCTTCATCCCCTTCATCCATCCAAGTAGCAGGCTACATCGCCATTCCCTCTCCCTTGCGTTCCTTTTCATTTTAGTCTTCTTAGTACATTTCACTCATCTCACATTTCCACACACACACATAGCATTTTCTCCTTATCTACTCTTTTAGGGGTTTAGCACCACCCCGCGAGTTGTGTTAATGCCCTTTTAATGTCTTTTCATTTCACTTCATTTGACCTTTTACTACACTTCATAGTCTAATCCATCGTTTACTTGTTTCTTGTTGTCTACTTTTGCAAGGTAGCCATCGGAGCTAAATCTCCTTTACTGGCTGGCCGGTGGAAGGAGGAAGAAGGACCCACACGACAACTCCCGCGATCTTCGGGTGAAGGTAAGTACGCACTTTCTTCCCTTTCCGCCTGTTTCATTCGGTACCCTCGCATACCTAGCGATCACACACCCCATCATCATGCACACATGCACTGCTTTCTTCTTTCTTTCACTTTTGTTTTTTGCTTTTCCACCCATCTAAGCTCATTTTCTCTCTTACATAGCCAAAGTCTTCCTCCTTTTCTTGTTAAATCATTCCTTCTTTGTGGGATCGTGTTTTGAGAAAAGAGAAACACCGTCTACATGCCTCTACCCCGCTCAGCTGAAGGCTGCTGTTGCTGCTGCTGTGGTGTCCCTCTGCCATAATTGCCTCTTTTTGGATATGGACAATTCCTTGCCAAATGCCTCGGCTGATCACAATTGTAACATCTGAATTCTGCGGGCTGTCTTGTTGTGCTTTGTTGAGATTCGTCCGCCTCCGGCTTATAGCCTCAACCTTACTGAAATCCTTGCTGCTTGCCACCTCCTCGGCCTCTAAATATCTTCTTTATCTTGTTTCCCCACTTTCCAAAGCCCGATGTAGATGCTCCTCCCGAAGGTGCCTTGCCTTTGCTAACACCCAAAGACTATTGAGGAAGTCGGAAACTACCACCACTTGATCCTGATCTGCTGGACTGCCTAGCTTGCACGGTTCTTTCAAGTATTGCTGCTCTTTAGGTTGCCTCTTCCACTATACTACACATTAATGGGATCACTGCATCTTGCAACTCCGACCTCAACCCCCGAATGAAGTACTCAACCGTCATTGCACTGTTAGTCACCACATAAGGTGCATACCTACTCAAAGCCATGAACCTCATTTGATAGTCCAACACTGACAAATTTCCTTACTGTAATGTTCTGAATTGCTCCCTCGTAGCTTGCTGAATTTGCACCAGAAAGAAAGTGTTATTTAATACTTCAAGGAACTCGGGCCATGTAATTGTATCTTCTGCTCTTCCGATAAACAAGGTTTGCATCTTGAGTCTCCACCATTCTTGTGCAAATCCTCTCAACTGGTAAGTGGCCAAAATAACTCTATCAGCTTGAGGACACATCATTGTCACAAATACCCTTTCTATCTCATGCACCCAATGCTCAGCTGTATCCGAATTCGGATCTCCCGAGTATGTAGGCGGCTGCAAACGTAGGAACCTCTCCACTAGCATCGTAGACTCCTCCACACTAGCTAGCCTCATTGGTACATCCGGGGTAAAGGTACTACAGGTGGTACCTCAACTCCAAAGGGTGATACTAGCGGTGCCAGTACTATCTCCTCCCTTACTGGTGGTGCTGCTACGGCTGGCTGAACTAGTGGCTGCTGATCTAACCATGTCCAAATCTGTGTGATGTTGTCCCACAACCTCTATATCATCTGATGTGTGGTCTCCTCTGGATCATCATCGCCTCCAGCTCCCCAATCTCTCCTATCAGCCATTTATAAACCTGCACATACAACATTTCAATCCACACAACACACAAGCATATCATTACAAAAACAGGGCCAACTACCAGCAGTAGACTATAATAGAGAACAAACTATGTACATTTCCTATTCCTTCATATTTACACGAACCTTGCTCTGATACCAACTGTGACGGTTCTCGCCGTTCAAGCCCGTTAACCCAATAACGTGCTCGACACGACTCCGTCACCCACGAACGAGCTGAAGCCTCACAAGGGATATCAACACAACATGTCCGTGGAAATATAAAAGAACATGTCGAACACATATAAGATTCCATTTCTCATATATGTCCACATGAAATGTACATATTCAATTCCATAACATAGTCATAGTACAAAGTACAATAGCCCGGGACAAACCCCCAAGGCTCACAAGTAAAAACATTACTCTGCTGGTGGCGAAGGCCCAACTCCCTTACGGTGCTGACCGAAACTAGAAGAGTGACTAGAACCCTCCTACTCTCCTTCACCTGGAAGAAGAAGGGGTGAGCCTCACAAGTCACTGGCTCAGTAGGGCAACTCCCCCAAAGCCTAGAAAACATTAAACAACATATATAATAAACAAAGCTATAAAGCAATTGAAATAAATAACCACCTACACATGATGTTACAGCTGTAAGTAAATAAATGGCAAAAAACATACGCGTGTACAAGCTAAAGAAGGGCACGCCACACACGAGTCACGAGAACTGGTTTGCGACACTAGCCACAGATCCAAACAAACAACACAAGTATACCTCTCATTCTCGCAGCAACGGACGAAAGGTCTAGCTACTGCTCCACCTCAACAGGGTCAAGAACTGTGGAGACAACTACCACCACACCTGCAAACCACACCGCTGCAGGCCCAAGCCTGACACCTTTAGGGACTCCGGCCGAGAACCCTTAAGTGAAGCACTGGAAACATGATTAGCTGGGGACCTATACGTCTACTGGTGTCCGTCCACCAACCAAGAGCGCACTACAAGCGACCGCACACTCACAAACACGAGTCGCTGTCCCCTGTAGGGTAACCGACTGGAGAGGTAACCATGGAAGGCGTTACAACCCAACCCTCTATGCACACATTTCCAAGCAAAACCCATCGTTATCGTCCATGATATAAGCGGACACAACCCATACAGACCCTACATTGCATAGCCAACATCGCCCAAGCAATGTAGGACAGAAACCAGTTAGACTGGCCACAGAACCCCAGAGCTCGAGTGGCCACACTCTAAACCGCATCCAACACAGTGGTCGCCAATAGACTAAAATCGCGACGGACCAACCCGACGCCTTACAGTCTAAATCACGACGGGCCAAGTCATCGCGTTAACACAAAATGCGACGACTGGTTCCGTCGCCTTTCAGACATCAGAGGCAAACCTCAAGCTATCATTCCAGAAATCATACATAAGAGCTGTACATGCTGATAAAGTAGGAATTAGCAGTTCAAATGAAACCCCTAGGCATGCTCTCTACCATGCTCACTCAATTTCCACATCAAAAACCTCAAACCCTAACCTACACAGTCCACACAAGAGAAAACTGGGTAGAATTCCCCTACCAATTGGTGAAACGCAAAACCGATGCTACTCGAAGGTTCACCGTGCTCCGAAGCTCCTCCTCACACTAGAACCACGCAGAACGGGCATCCAATCACCTCAAATCGCCCCAATTCTCCTTCAAAACCCACAACAAAGCTTTCCCCAGCTAAATAGTGCAATTGCACTGTTTGGCCAAGGGTAGAAGCCCAAAATACACTGAGTTTAAATTGCGACGTATCGGCCCATCACGTTTAGAAATGTGACGTACCTTGCCGACGCGATTAAACTCCGACATCTGTACATGCGCAACGCGGCCCGCATGCAGCGGCGCTCACGTAAAAGCGGTTCCAAATCACGACAGGGCAGGTGGTCGCGTTCATGTAAGAATCGCGACGTCTGTGTTCGTCATGTTCTTACTGAGCCCGAAAGAGGTCTGTTTGGGCTGGGAATTCCAACCCTCCAGCCTCCCAACCTTCCATACCAACCTGTAAACACACATGTAGACACACATGGTCTACCAATGGACCACACACTGGCCCCCAAACCTAGTAAACACGATCCAAATGTACCGGTTATTACAAGGAGGCCCTCCCTTGTCTGGCCAAGCCCCACTGTGGCGAGGCCCACTTATCCCCCTCGGGCTCCGGCCCACACTTCCGCACCCGTTGGCACCCCTCCATGTCATTATTATACTCAAGTGAGTGTACCCCACCCCATTCTTCCGGGGTGCCTCCCAAACCTTCCTCTAATCAACTCACCCAAGCCCTCTTGGCGAAGGTGAGTCATTTGGAGCAAGATTTGAAAAGGGTGTCCGCACCCAAAGACTCCTTTCAGCTGGCTCTCTCTTCTATGCAAGTCTTCCATCTCTCCCCCCCCCCCCCCCACCCCCCTCCGAGCTACCGGTCTACCGCCGCTACAACGACACCGGCAATCCATTCGTGCATATCAAAGAATTCATGTACGAATCTTCATTCTGGAAAAATGACAATCGTGCCCTTGCCTTTCTATTCTGGAGATCCTTAGATGGTCCCGCCCTTGAGTGTTTTTACTCTCTGGAGCCTGCAGACGTCGAAGATTTTGAAGCTATTCAGATAAAGTTTCTGCAGAGGTATAGAGATCGGGTTGGTCCTTCCTTATTTATTACCGATCTGATGGCTGAAAAAATGAAGGTGGATGAGGATTTCTTGCACTACGCTGATAGGTGGAGAGCACTGGCTGAAAGACTGAGGGATCCACTATCTGAGTCTGAACAAGTTAATATGATCACAATGATTGCTACTCCCCAGTTTAGACACATATTGGCCATGAATAAGCTGAACACTATGGAAGAGTTGTACGAGAGAGCCCATTACATTCAGACCCAGTTGAAGGACACTCCAATCATGGCCATTTTTGAGCTGAAGGCCAGGATAGTGAAGAAGAGCAATGGCAATCCACCAACTGATGGTTCAACAACTGAAGGGGTTTTGCAACATGAACAGGTGAGTGCTATGGGCAACCTAAACTCCTCCACCTACCGCCCGAACCCAAACCCCAGGCCTCAACAACCCTAATACTAGCAACTGCAACAGCCCCAGTTCAGGCCGAATAATCCCCCAATATTTAGGGCACCACCTCAACAACCCCAACAGCCTCAGTAGCCACAACAACCACCCCTTCAATATCAACAAGATCCCCAGCCTCAATATCGTCAGCCTCCTACCAAGTACCAAAAACAGCCACCCCCTCCTCAAAGCTCCCAATAATACAACCAAGTCCCTCCCCCAGGCCAGTATGATCCTCAACAGCCCAGATGCCCCCCTGGCCCAAGAAGAGCACAATATCCTCTGCTGCCGGAAACTCTACCCGATATCTTCAATGCTCTAATGGCCTCCAATGCACTCACCTTGCCAAGGGAACGGCTACAATGGCCTCCCAATGTTGATACCTCCCACTACTATGCATTCCATAGGGGACAGGGACACACTCTAGAAGCATGCTTCCACTTTAAGGACTACATCTATGGTTTGAATGACAATAGAGGCATCGATTGGGAGGAGATGCGGAAGTACATTGCCGAAATGAAGGCAAGGAGGCCACCTAGGCAGGACCAGCAGCAACAACAGCAGCAACAACAACAACAACAACAACAACCCCCACAGCAGCCCAGGCACCTTTGCAGCAGCCCAATATGGGCATTGTCCAGAACCCACTCCTGGAGCATCCACCTCCGAACCACCAAGTGAACGACCTCAGGACGTCTCCGCGCGATGAAAGCGCATCCGACAGATAGATAGAAGCATCCCCCTCCACTTCTACCCCCAATCTACCTTCACTCTACCACCCTTCATCTGTACACTAACACCCTCCAACCCACTACCATCCTTTCTCCGCATTCCAACAACCCACGCACAACATCCACCACCATTAAGCCAACCATCCAACCAACCGCTCATATGCCAACCACCCGTAACCTCCACACCACCACCCCTTAACCCACAAGCTCTCTTCCTACGCAACACCTCCACCATGCCACCGCAGCCCAACCGCCCACTCATACATCCACCTCCTACCACCGTCTCACAACCATCATCCAACCCACCTCTTCTCTGTACACCACCAACCACCCCCATTACTACTCCTAACCCCAAGCTCCCTTCCTACGTACCCCCATTCCACCCCCAAACGCGGAAGGTATTTAACTGCTGCATCAAATATTCAATAACCAACGCACCACCACCCATCCATCTTCCATTCTGCCAGTCCCGGCACAAGTAGCGGGAGACAATACTAAGCTGACCATGGTGCTCCGGAGTGGGCATATATTTAATCGAATCGTCCCACAGCAAGACCAGGCACCCCAGCAACCCTAGGAAGAAGAAGTCCCAGCTACAGAGTCCATCCCTGGGACTCAATATGATCTGCTCAAGCATTTGGATAAGACACCTGTAGCAACCCGAATTTTTAAAAATATAAATAAATAAGATAATTATTATGACATGTGAGATATTACTACACAATTAAACGAAAATTTATGTTCGAACACTAAACAATAAATTACAATGAGTTATAAAGAAAGTGGGTTAAGACATGAATAACTTGGTTGGATAATACCGAACAAGTATTAAGATGAATAAACCCGATAACGATAAACGTAATTATCACATATGAAAAACCAACTCAGAATCGCATGAAATTTTAGGAAGACAAATTAAATAAGGAGATAAAAATAATAGTAGAGAAATTAGAGTTAAACAGACATGTTTGGGTTAATAAAATTGTAAAGCCGACTTAAGATGATAAAATCTAATAATGTCGAAAACTTATTATCATAGGTAACTAAGTCATGTGAAATAGATGTTTAATGTTCAATCATGTTTATTGGGCTCAATAGGAAGCCAAATATAGTAAAGTAATATTTAAAATTTGTGATAACCCAATAACCACCCTTAAAGTGGGTTAATTAAGCATAAAAGTGTGTCAAATGGGCCATGGTACAAGTTTAAACCCTAGCCCAATTGGGGAGCACGAACTTGCTTCCACTTACCCTCTTAATTGGGGTGGAATTAGAAGGAAATAGCCATAGAAAGGAACTCTAATCATGGTAGGACTCCTACCCACAAGATTAGGAAACTTAAATTCATTTTTGCACAACCCTACCCTTATAAATATATCATAAACCCTCCATGGCCGCCCCCAACCTTCTCCCAACCTTGCTAGATGTGGGTGGATTGGCTAGGAGCAAGAAGAGGAGATCTAGAGCAACGATTTATGTGTTCTTCATCAAAAAATGTGGTTCTTCATCCCCTTTGCAAAAGACATTCAAAAGGTAGGTAATCTCGGGCCAAACTCTAATTAAACTTGTTCATAGACACCTCTCTATGTCCCAAGCATGCTAGATAACTTTTCCCCAATTTATATCATGCATATGCATTGAATTAAAGCCCCAAAGTTTCAGTTTTCATGTTCATACGAGTCACATGTTATTAGTATTGTATCTCTTAAGCCCCTTATCTATAATTCATGAAACTTTGAATGAAGATTCTTCAACATGTTAGGAAAGATTCCCCTCTATTTTCCTCAATTTTTATGCATTGGTTGGATAGTATTAAGCGTTTTCCTAGCAAACCGCGAATTTGGTTTTTTGGTTATAAAACTGAAATTCACACATCCCTAGGCCAAATTTATTCAAATAAAAAATATAGGGACCTTCTACAACTTGTTTGGAACAAGTTTTATGTTAAGAGTTTCTCTAACATCGGATTAGAAATGTGTTTTTCGAAGCCAAGAATCAAATCACGTTTTCTGCAAATCCCTATTCTTGTTTGGGCACACTGTGCCGCAGTGGTTGAAGGAAATAGGTTAGCCTAATGTGCCTACCCTTTTGAAATCTGCATCCCGCCAAAGGAGCACACTGCGCCGAGCTGGAGGTGCCCTCCTGTTTGGTGCACTACACCGAGCCCTACTGCTTGGTTCTTTGCCTCTCTCAACTGGCTCATTAGACCGAGCCCTCCTTTTATCTTGCCAACATATTTTTTTATTCTTTTTCTATTATTTTTTTGCACAGAAACCCCTAACTCCTATTTGTTATTTGAAATAGGCCAACTATTAATATTTTTAAGCCCTGAATAAACCTGATTAAGTCTGATTAAGCTTGATTAAGTGTTATTAAGCCCTATTATTAAGCCCTGTTTAAGTATGATTAAGCCAGATTAACTCTATTTAAAGTCTGATTAAGCTTGATTAAGTGTTATTAAGCTCTATTTAAGTATGATTAAGCTAGATTAAGTCTATTTAAAATATGATTAAGCTTGATTAAGTGTTATTAAGACCTAACTAAGTCTAATTAATGTCTGATTAAGCTTTATTAAGCTTGAATAAGTCCTACTTTATTTTAATTAAGCTTGATAAAGTCTTATTAAGTTTGATTAAGTCTTAATTAACTCTAATTAAGTCTTTTTAATCCCTAATTAACCTTGATTAAGTTCAATTAAGCTTGATTAAGCCATGATTAAGCTTGATTAAGTTCTATTAAGTTTTATTAAGCATGATTTTCATACTTCCAACAATATAAAAATTGTTTAACCCATATGTAAAGACATTAATAACTTGAAATCTTATTCTAATATTCTTAATGATATGATTATGTCTCTGTTACCATATGATTGATCTTATTCATCATCTTATGCTCAGTTTATGGTTAAAATGATAACTTAAACTTGAATGAAAATTGGCTTGGTGATAATGACATGTAGAGAACCTTACCTTAACCATGCATAGCCTTTAATTACCTGCTTATTCTACATGTTACATAACTTGCTTTATTTGGAGTTTCTTGATTGTAAACTTGTCTTATTAGTTACTTCCCATGTTTGTCATAATTCCCTTGCTATTCTATAGCACACTTGATTTGGCAAGTTTTCGATACACGTTACAATTGTACACTTGCATAAGTTAGGCAACCCCATCTTGACAAATTGGAACCTCTCTATTGAACATTCTGTTCTGGCAGACTAGGAACCTTTTGTTAAGACCTCCATACGTCTCTGTACTCCGTGAATTCCCTTATGGAGATCGAGCTGGTTGTACCATTGAAGTTCCCTGGAGATAGTGTGCACGTTTCTTTATCATCTTACTCTCTCAGCATTAGTCCAAATTGAATGACAAAGACATTAATGGATTGTTCAACTTAAATTACACCTGATTACTCTCTTGATGATCGTGATCCTAAATTCTTATCCTTGACATGATAGTCTTGAACTTTCTTGACCAGTCCACCCATATTGACACACCTTCTTATGATACAATCTCGAAATGCATTCTAATGATATAAATAAGATTGGAGTCATGGACTCAAAACACGCTCTTGTTACCCATGAGTCGATGGGCTCATTGGGACATATGCCAGTATTGCGCAATATGAACCTACTTGAGGGCCCGTATCTAGTCCTGGAGATTTTGGCAAAGTTCTGTTACGTATGGGTGTGATTGTCAGATTCGCCCCCGACAAAGTCCTGTTTACCCCAAGGTGTTGATTGCTCAGTTTCCCAAAGATGTTCATTAGCCCATGAGTTGATTGTTAGGCTGATCCCCTAACAAAGTCGTGTTGCCTGGTGTGGTGCGAAATCATGATTGGTGCTTGGTATGGCACGTACTTGTTACATGTAATATACTTGCTTGACTTGACTTGTTACTCGCTACTGCGTGCTGGTCCTTAACCTGAGTGGTAGTGGGACGTACTTGCTTGAGGCACTAGTAGACCCTACGTGATATGAAAAGTACATTCTTGTGGAGTGCCCAAAATAGGTTACTCAAAATGCTTGCTACTGAATTGCCCTGCATGCTTGCACTTCCCATTGCTATCTTGATCTCTTGAAAGATACTCTAGTGATTTTCTTGCGTGAAACAATTTTCTTGTATAATCATGACTGTTCCCTCTTCAGTGATTTTGACACATGAGTTATCCTGACCTTCTTAAATTATTAACCATGGTTATTACTTCCAAGTGTGAATACTCCCTTGTACATGCAATATACCTTCTAGCGTAATAATCTCTTTTACTTGATCGTCCTTCTCACATAATATCACAAATTCATTGGACATCTCTTGAACGCATTGCTATGCCCGCACATCGAGATGTAAATCCTACTGGGCTAGTTTGCTAATACCTGCTTTCCTAACATTTTCATGAAGCGATAATGAAGAATAATGCTTAATGATGGGATTGTGTGCTGAGCGTGAATTACACTTTAGAGAGCTTTTCTTTATTCTAGTTAGTGAGAGATTAGTCATCACTAGAATTTTATCTTTCTTTGAGAGATAGGTAAGACTGGTAAGTAGAGAGTTGTTCTTATTTTGACATTGGATATTGTATTAATCATTTATTATGATGAATAGGGCTTTGATTATTGAATTATGGGCCCTATTGGTATTAGTCATTATCTATGGCTTCTGAATGCATGCTTGTTCGTCACGTTCTCGATTAATTCTGCTGCTAAAAATCGAGGGCGTGACAACACCGACCAGAATTTCCATTCTAGAATTGATTAAAAGGTCGTCGGTACATCAAGAAGCTCTATTGCAATATTTACAGAAGGTTATGGTGAATGAAGACCTTCTGGAGCATCAGATCAGTGCAATCTTGACCCCCACTAGTAAGCATCTGGCTATAGAATTCCACGAAGACGAGCTAGCACCCGTGGAATACCAAAGATATGCATTATGCCTGACCGTGAAGATCAACGGCATCCACGTGTCCCAATGCTTGGTGGACACGGAGCTTTAATTAATGTCGTGTCTTTGGACACGTTAAATTTTTACGGGGTCACATTGCAGACGGTCCGACCTTCCTCTATCACTGTCACGGCCTACGACAACACTAGTAGGTCGACAAAAGGAGTGGTCGCATTACATGTTGGGCTGGGTCCATCCATTACTGAAATGGATTTCCATATTCTACACATGGACCCGAGCTTCCGCATGATACTGGGTCGGCCATTTATTCAGGCACTTCGCGTTGTCACCTCAAATATACATCAGTGTCTAAAGTTTCCATACAAGGGGTGGGTTGTCAAGGTTGCCAGTAAACCAACAGTCCTGGAAGTGGATGCGTTGACTGACAACTCTGTCCCTTCCATATGGCCAAGTAATTAACCACTAATGTCAGTGCTAGACATGTACGTTATGTAGCAAGGCTCAGTATGTTCACCATCAGTTAGCGCAACAAAAAGGAACAAGATCATAACCGAGAAAGGGTGGCATATTATGCTGAAAATGGGGTACCAACCAAGCAAAGGCCTAGGGGTATACTTGTAGGGAAGGACCGAAGCTGTGAAAGATAGCAAGATGAGACCCAGGGTAGGGCAGGGGTACAATGGGTAGAGTAGATTCCAAGCAGGGACAACCACTCACCTGGTCCCTATATCAGCACTTTAAGAGGCGGTCGCTGCAGCCAAGGAGTGAACCTTTGCCATCACTACTGAACCTTCTCATAGTTCATGCCTAGCCACATATAAAGCTGTTGAGAACCTTAGGCCCCAAAAGCAAAGGAAAAGGGGTGATTCTGAATCTGAGTGGTACCAGTGGTTTGACATGAGCGACATCGCTACTTCTCTAAGTCAACTTTTCAGCACAGCAGATATTGAGTAGCTGGCTGTAGTCAGGGGAAAGAAACAACCAAAGAATGAGCAGGCAAATGAAGCTGAGCAGGGTATCCTCTCTAAAGAAGGTTCTATTACAACCAGGCTCGGGGCGGGCCTCTTCTCTCTAGGCATCGCGCCCAATCTCCTCCAGGTCATCACTTGGCCATTCCTTAGTTCTTTAAGCATTCCTCAGGCACCAACACCCCATTTTACAATCTCCCTCCACTCCTTCTAGTAGACGCTCACCCTCCAACTTCTTCTCCTCAATAATCTCCCTCCACTCGACCACACGCTCATTTTCCAACTCTCAAGATCGGCGATCTCACCTCGCCCTCTTTTTATGATTAATAAAAACCCTAAAAATTTAAATAACTCTGAAAATACCAAAAACAATGTCAATTTTCAAATGGCCGATTCCATCGTCTCCGTTGAGGAGACTTCTTACCTCTCCACCGAGTGTGCCCCAACTTACGGTCCACTCCTCCCTAGTCCAATGACCGACCTTCTCTTTCCCTCCATGCAGGGACTCCCTTCCCCCTCCACGCAGGGGACTTTTACTACTTTTCCTCCTCCACCACCTTCACCCATGCAGGGAAATTCTTTTACTACTTTTACTCCTTCTCCATCTTCCCCCACACAGGGATCCTCTTTTACTGCTTTTCCTACTCCACCCCCTGCTATAGATTCTGGTAGTTATAGTAAGAGTCTAGGCGAGGTTAGCAATAATCTAGGGGTAGTATCCAATAAGAAGTCCAAGGATAAGAGGGTCCCACACCGCTTCTTAGCGGACCTAGCTCGTAGATGCAAGGCATGTTTAGCAATTTCAGAGTTTATTGAAGAGCCTTTGCAGTTGCCGAATATAGAATATGAGTAGTAGCTGTGCTTCATTGATGATGGGTTTGAAGTCTATGAGATCATGGATGACAACAACCCAATTGAGGAAGGTGATGAAGAATTCGAGGACGAGGCTGGCGCGTTCGCAAGTGGAGTCAGAAGATTCGACGAACCGTCAGCTGCTGTAGGAGAAATCACCAAAGAAATCAATATGGGAACTGAGAAAAACCCTAGGACCATCCTCATAAGTAGTAAATTATCACTAGCTGAATAGGAGGCAATCATTGAGGTTCTCAGAGAGTATAAGGACATGTTTGCTTGGAGCTATGAAGATATGCCAGGACTGGACACCGCGCTTGTTGAACACCATCTCACACTTAAGTCAGGGTCGGTCGCAATTAAGCAGTGGTTGAGACATTTCCACCCTCAGATGGCTTTGAAAATGAAAGATGAGGTCAACAAGCTCCACAAAGCAAAATTTATTAGAGTCGTACTTTATCCTAACTGGGTGGCGAACATTGTCCCGGTCATGAAGAAGGAT
The DNA here is from genome assembly GCA_014218235.1 of Colocasia esculenta. NCBI lineage: Eukaryota > Viridiplantae > Streptophyta > Magnoliopsida > Alismatales > Araceae > Colocasia > Colocasia esculenta. The sequence continues at coordinate 107,650,106 of CM024754.1, read as the reverse complement.
GGAAGGGTCAGGATCTGTATTGACTTCCAGGACCTCAACTGCGTGTGTCCTAAGGATGATTTCCCATTACATCACCTCAATGTGCTCATAGACAATACGGCCGGGTATGAAACCCTTTCCTTCATGAGCGGCTTCTCAGAGTACAATCAAATTAAGTTGGCTGAGGAAGACCAGGAGAAGACATCGTTCACTACACCATGGGGTACATACTGCTATGTGGTCATGCCATTTGGACTTAAGAATGCTGGAGCTACTTATCAAAGAGCAATGATGGCCATCTTTCATGACATGATTCACATTTATATTGAGGTGTATGTGGACGACCTAGTGGTAAAATCCAGAACATTGGATGAGCATCCTGGGGTTCTAACAAAAGTCTTGCAAAGATCAAGAGAGTATCACTGTATCAGTTGAAAATAAACCCCAAGAAGTGTGTATTGGTGTGTCATCGGGTAACTCCTAGGGTTCATCGTGAGCAAGAGGGGTATTGAGATTGATCCCAATAAGGTGAAGGCGATAAGAGAGATGCCTCCTCCCAAGAATTTGAAGGAAGTTCGAGGATTAATAAGGAGGTTGCAATTTATTCGCCAGCTTGTCTCCCAACATTCGCAGAGGTGTAGCCCTTTCTACGACCTCACCAAGCCGGGAGTCAAATTCCATTAGGACGAGAAGTGTCAGGCTGCTTTTGATGGACTAAAGGAATATTTGGCTAATCCTCTTGTCCTGAGGCTGCCGACTCCAGGAAAACCTCTAATTCTCTATGTATCAGTCCTGGAAGACTCTGTAGGAGCTGTCCTTGCACAAGTGGATGAAGAAGGCAAGGAGAGGGCAGCATACTACTTGTCTAAACTTCTCAACCCCTGTGAGCAGAGGTACACAACAATGGAGAAGACATGTGCCACTCTCTTTTGGGTAGTGCAGAAATTGAAGCACTACTTCCTTGCTCATGAGGTCCACCTTATCTCCCACATGAATCCTATCAAGTTCCTCCTGGAAAAATCCATTCTCACTAATAGGCTAGCACGTTGGCAAAGCTTTCTCTCCCAGTTTGACATCACCTACATTCAATAGAAATCTATCAAAGGCTATGCCATAGAAGAACATCTCAATCATCACCCTATTCAACAATTTGATCCTATTCGTTCGAAGTTTCCAGCTGAAGAATTGATGTCCCTTAGCCGATCTGATCCTATGTGGACGTTGTATTTCGATGGATTTCTGAATTCTCATGGAAAGGGTATTGGGATATTGCTCTACTATCACCCGAAGGGGTCACTATTCCACGGGAGCTGGCATTCCTTGTCACCAACAATATAGCTGAATATGAAGCCATGTTGGCCGGCCTTGAGCTCGCCCACTTCTATGGTATCACCCGTCTGCGAATAGTAGTTGATAGTCAATTGGTTCTATGCCAAGTGCTCACCAAATACCACACTCGAGATCCCAAGCTCAAGCCATATCAAGAACTTACCTCAGCTTATGCCAAGCTATTCTCCAAACTTGTCTTTGTTCATATACCTTGTCACCAAAATCTTCTAACAGACGCTCTTGCCACTGTCGGCACAACTCTCCACATGTGTTACCCTGGGGATTTTGACAGCATCCAGATTGCACGACGTCATACCCCAGCTATTCAACACCCGGTGTTTCTATGAATCAAAGAGGAGATGTTGAAGAAGGTAGAGAGGAAGAGCAAAACAGAAATCATGTTATTGGAGGTAGAATAAGAATTAGAGGATGAGGAGAAACCATGGTACTATGAGATAGCTAAATACTGTAGAGATCAAATGTACTTTGAGGAAGCCACAGCAGATGAGAAGAAGACAATAAGGAGGATGTCCTAGAAATACACTTTGGTTGGCAACACTCTCTATAGAAGGGGCCTTACTGGAGTTTTACTTAGATGTCTGGATAATGATGAAGTATTAAAAGTTGTTAAGGAGGCGCATTCAGATGTGCGTGGTGGCCATGTGAACAGCCAAATGCTTGCTAAGAAGATCCTTCGGCAAGGCTTTTACTGGCCCACTTTAGAGGAGAATTGTTCTATCTATGTCCGTCGGTGTGTCAAGTGTCAACTGCATACTGACAAGATCCATTCTCCATCCTCTACACTGTAGCGTATTGACCGTTCGGATTGTGGCATAGTGGTTGTGGAGGCCAGTGTGTGGCCTATGGTGTGTGTTTCAAGTGTTTACACAGGTTTTGGGGCTTTGTGGGCTGACAGATTGGGCCCAAAGTACGCACTGGTTCACTATTTGTGAACGGGACAGGCTGGACGTCGCGTTCTAAATGCGACGGTCCTAGGTGTCGCGTTCTGCTTACTGCCACTGGAGGGTTTTCATCTACATGTTCGCCGCGTGGTGCGCACTGGGCGGCCTGCTGATGTCGACCATGGGAAGGCGGCGGCCTTCTCTGTCGCGTTCAGGTCGTGACGACAAGGTACGTCGCGTTCTCAACTCCGAAGGGTTTTTAACCTAGGTCGGCCAAGCAGATCACCCAGCAAGCTCTGTTCGGCCGGGGGAAGGAGATTTTGCATGGGTATTGGGCGATTCAAAGATTTGGAGTTGTTTTTGGCATGCTTTTGCCGTGAGGATGTGGTACGGAGCGGGAAATGTCGGGGTATCACCGTTGTTTGCGTTCTTTCCGAAGGTAGGGAGATTCTACCCTGTTTCTCATCGTGGATTGCATGTTTAGCTTGTTTTACATGCTGTAGACAGTAGATACCATGCTAGTATAGTGCTTAGAGCATGAATATTTACGTTTCATGGTAGTTAGCATGGTTTTCATGGGGATTCTGGAGATGGAACCTCGGGTTTAGGTCACTGTCTGTGAAGGCGATGGACCTGACTGTCGCGTTCAAAATGCGACTGCTTGACCCGTCGCATTCTTCTTCAGAACGCACTGTATTGAGGCATCGCATTCTGAAGGCGACAGTGGACCCCATCACATTCTGGATTCCGATGGCGATGGGCTTGTGCATGGTTATGTGGTTATCAGATTATCGTTATTTATAGTGTATGGTAATGGTAAGCGGTGCATTGGCACTTGTTGATATTGAGGAACATGGTATTCACGTGGTTTGTGTGGTGTTCACATGGTTTGTGTGTGCGTGGCGAGTAGTACGACGCCTACCGTGGTTACCTTTCTAGTCGGGAGCCCCAGGTTTTGTGCGAGCCAAGCACATTAGTGGTCAGGGTTTGTCCTGGTACTTGTGTACCGTCAAGGTCTGTGTCGTCTTCCTGGACACCCTCACTCTTATGTAGAGTTGTATGTCTGGCTGAGGGAAAGATGGCAGTGGGACAGTGACTTGTGAGTGTTTGTGCTTGTCGCTTGTAGCGCGCTCGTGGTTGGGGGTTACGGACACCAGTAGATGTACTGGGCCCCAACTAGTCCTGTTTTCCAGTGCCTCACTTTAGGGAGCACGGGTCGGAGTCCCTAAAGGTGCCAAGCATGGGCCTGTGACTGTGTGGTCCGCAGGAGTGGTGTTGGTTGGTCTCTACAGTTTCTTGGCTTGTTCTAGTGGAACGGCAGTTGGACCTTTCATCCATGGCTGCGAGACTAAGAGGTAGTCCTGTATGGTTTGTCCGAGTTAGTTGCTGGTGTCGCGAACCAGTCTTCGTGACCTGAGTGTGGCGTTCTTCTACTTTAGCATGTACACTTGGAGGAGGTTTTCCGTTTATTTATTAAAGGTTGATTTATGTTATTAACATGTGGTAATTAGTATTTATAGATTTAATATCCTGCATAGATAGTTCTATAAATTGCTAGCATAGCTTCCTGCTTCCGTTACTTTGTGAGTTTGGTTTTGTTCGGCTTTGGGGGAGTTTCTCTACTAAGCCAGTGACTTGCAAGGCTCACCCCTACTTCTTTCAGGTGAGGGAGAGCAGGAGGCTTCTCGCCCTTCGTCTAGTTCAGAGCCGCACTGTAGCAGAGTTGGGTCTGCACCACCAGCAGTGTAATCTTCTTTTTCTATTCACCTCGCGGTATGTCCCAGGTTGTTGTTGTACTTGTGTCTGGCTACAGATGAGAAATGGCTATGTATATTTCATGTAAATATTTGTGACATGTGACAATCTTATATATATTTAAGCTGTTTCCTTGATATTTCTACGGACTTATGAATGGTATCCCTTGCGAGGCTTCGATTCATTCGCGGGAGGCGGAGTCGAGTCAAGCTTATTATTAGGTTAACAGGTTTGAACGACGAGGACTGCTGCAGTAGGTATCAGAGCATGGTCCGTGAGAATATAAAGGAATCAAAAATTTACATAGCCTGTTCTCTACTTTAGCCTAATACTGGTAGTTGACCCTAGTTTTTGTATTGATTTGTTGTATGTTGTGTGGTGGGAATGATGTTTGTGCATGATTACAAATGGCAGACAGGAGAGATTGGGGAGGTGGTGGAGATGAGCCATAGGAGACTACGCAATAGATGATAGAGAGATTATGGGAAAGCATTACAGATATTCAGATGAGACTGGATCAGCGGGCACCGGTACATCTGGCAGTAGTGGTACCACCAATTGTGGAGGAGGCAGTACCAGTAGCACCACCCCCACCACCACTAGGAGTTGAGGTACCACCCATTGTACCCATACTCCCAGCAGTACCAGCACAGCCAGCTAGTACTGAGGAGTCTACAACACTTGTGGAGAGGTTCTTGTGGTTGCAGCCCCCTACGTACTCCGGAGGCCCCAACCCCGATACAGTGGAGCACTGGGTGCACGAGATAGAGAGAGTCTTTGTCACGATGAGGTGTTCGCAAGCAGACAGGGTGATTCTCGCTACTTACCAGCTACGAGGCTTTGCACAAGAGTGGTGGAGGTTGAAGATGCGGACAGTGTTTGCAGGGAGGACAGAGGACACCATCACCTGGCTCGAGTTTTTGACGGTTATTCAACGACACTTTCTTTCCAGTTCAGATTCAGCAGGCAAAGAGGGAGCAAATCAGGACATTGCAGCAGGGGAATCTGTTAGTGTTAGAGTACCATATGAGGTTTATGGCATTGAGTAGTGTTGTATCGTTTTCATAGGTGTGAACAGATCTAGAAGGGAGGGGGGGTTGAATAGATCTATAATAAAACTCAGCGGAAGCTTAAGCAATTGAAAAAAATATATTACTTCACATTAAAGATCTAAACAGACTCACAATTTTACTGAACTGATGTGAATGAGTGAATTGATGTGAGAGGAAATTAGATAAGCAATGTGAATGCAGAAACCTATGCAAGCATCTTGTTGAAAATAGATAAAACCATTGCACAGGAGATTTTTTAGGTGGTTCGTCTCCCAGACGGAGACCTACGTCCACCCCTTACTCAAACCAAGTGAGGCTTCACTAGACCTCTGATTCACAGCTTCAAACAACTGTTGACTCATATCTTGAACGCTGACACACAGCTTGCCAACCGCTGATTCACAGCTTCTCTGCTGATTCACAGCTTCAAGGTCATATGGACCTCCTCAATCCACACACACAGAGTATGAATCAACACTCCTATTACCAGTAGGAGCACCCAACAAGTTCAGAGAAGAAGTTTAAAAGAAAAAGTTAAATACACAAGAAGATCAGAGTTAAGGGAAACAAATCCTCAAACACCAGTCCTTTGGTTTTGCCCAATTTCCTTTGGACTGTGTAATCTGAACTCTGAGTCTTCAGATCTTGAGAGTTGAAGGTGTGCTTCAGATCATCTTGCGTATATGCATCATCTGGTTGTGCTTCTCAACCAATTTGATCTAAACTCCTTCAAATTAGCCTCAATTCACGATACCCTGTTTCATATCTGATTTATAGAGAGATTCAGATCTGAACTTATGCTCTTGAATTTCTCCATGGATGCTGAGCTTTGTGCTTCTACTCTTGCACTGACTTCCTCTTCCACCTGCCTTCAGATCTTCTTCTTCTTCTCAGCTCCACTGCTTCTTCTTTGCATGATCCACGATGCTCTATTTTAGATCTGCTGCTTGCACGATTCCTTCTTCTTCCTCTACGGCTTTTCTTCTTGATCTGCTTCTGTTTCAGCACTCCAGAGCTTTCTCTCACTACTTGGCCTTGATCCCCACGTCCTCTTGGATGGAAACGATGAATGGCTCAAAGGGATGGCTGCTTCAAATGAGATGGAGGCTTATATAGCCACTGTGCAGTCCCATGAACATGAGAAAGGTGTGCACAAAAACCTAAAGTGCACCCAAGGCTGCCACGTGTCCAAAAGGCCTTTACCTCATTTCCACTCGGATGAAAGGGAAATTTGGTAAATATAGAATCTCCCAAAAAGATCTCAAAAAAGATAACAGCCGTTGGATTTTATGCTCTGCATAATTCTGGGTTTGCACTGAAAAAGAAAGTGGACCTACATTTCCATAGTGTCGACACTACTGATCAGAAATTCCAATTCCCCTTTACTGGCAGAACTCTAGTGTTGACCTACATTTCCATAGTGTCGACACTATTGATCAGAAATTCCAATTTCCCTTAACTGGATGGATGCTAGTGTCGAGAGTCGACCTTCCTGTCAACTAGAGTCGACCTGACAGAGCTAGTGTCGACCTATCTTTCAACTAGTGTTGACATTATTTTGACAAAACTTTGTAAACCTATAAATATAAAGAGTAGACCATCAAAACATGTCATTAACAGTAAGATATAAAATATTAAGTACCAAAAACATGTTTTTAGTCATTACTGTAATATTTACAATATGTCATCATCAAAATCAATGTATCAGTGTTTGGGCATCATTCACAACCAAATGTTGTAGTCATCATTAAAATCAAAGTATGAGTGTGTAGACATCATCAATATGTCATCATCAAAACACACAACTCAACAATCTCCCCCTTTTTTATGATGACAAAACATGACAACATTCTTAAAACAACATTCTTAAAACATGGCAACATTCTTTCAAAGAATAACATACTCTCCCCCTTTATTCAGGAAATTTGAATTTGTCAACATTCTCTCCCCCTTTTTGACAACATCAAAAAGATTGAAAGGCACACGCAATGCAATTTGAATCTCTCCCATTTTTAAGTTTTTGCCCATTAAAACAAATAGCCCCCAAGATCAAGAATATGACTAGAGGTCTCATAAATCTCACAAATATGCAGAATTCTCCCCCTAAGGAAACAACTCTCCCCCTTTGACAGTATTGGAGTTATCCACTGCCAACTGAATAGGGATCAATAGAAATGATGTGAAACTAATAGAAGTGATGAAACCAATTGATTGGGGCATAAAATCAGAGATCAACAATAAAGTTGCTCCCCCTGAACAAGAGACTATATTGCAGGGAGCACAAGCAATTAGATTTTGAAGGGGTCATGAAGGTATCAAGGTACACAATGATTTTAGTATATGAAAAATAATATAATTGTACCTTTCATATTGTGCAGCAAGAGTTAAAAATAAAGATGATTTTTGATTGAGTTCTTATGTCAGTTCTTTATCATCAAAAATCACTTCAAAATTTTATTTACAAATGTGACATGATTTTTGTGACCTAAATTGAGTTGTCAAGAGTGTATATGATTAGAACATCAAGATTTTGATCTTAACACAATGTAAAATAATAAATTAACATTCTTGAACAACATGAATTCTATTTTAGGTTAGCTACACTTTGTACACCTTTTTTCTTTTTCTGTTTATTTCTTTCATTTGAGATATTTCAGGAAATTAGCAAAGAAGATTAAATTCATGCTTTTCTGTGCAAGCACACACACTTACCCAGTGCAAGAGTGTCTGACTACTAGGCATGTTAACCACTTGTTTGCTTCTTTTTGAACAGAGATAACTTAGCACCACTTTATGACTCAAGTCCAACCACGTCTCAGGTGGAATAACCTGGTTACTCCGTGTATTAATCATTGCTCTGCAATTTTCCTTAAAATCTTTCTTTTTCTTGAAAATTTCCTTTCAGAACTTTCATTACTTTTCATTAGGTGACAAGTAGCTTTTCCCTTAATAGATCATAGTCTTGAATTGTTAAGATATCATTCTTAACATTTGTCAAAATAAAAAACTTCAGTATTTCTTGTGATATAAAACTCAAGACTACTCAAGTGTCTACTTAAAGTGTTCTGCAATAAAAGATCTAAAGAGGCTTTGAGGATAGAGATAGACACATTACTTGAAATCTTATCTTTCATCTTCATGTTTAATCCATGAATGAAAATATTCCAAATATTCAAAATTTTATTTCTCATATAAAAATATCAATGGAACCTTGAATAGATTTGAATGAAACATGAAGAGATCAAGAATAAGCCAAGAATTGATTCTGTGATTGAATCTTTCACACAAAGCAAGGATGTGTGAGTTCATTCCAAAAGAGAACAAAAAGATAAGATATTCTGATCAAGTATCATTCAAAATGTTGATGGTTGACATTCAAGAGAGTGAACATGACTATTTTATTTCATGCAATATGAACATCAACACAACACAACAATTTCAGAATATAGAACATTTGTCCTCAATTCACTATGTAAAACAGATTCAAGATGAGCATTTCTGAACACAAACTTGAACAAATTGTGTCAACACAAGATCTTCAATGAGTTGACACAAGTCATAAAAAAATTTAGAATGTAGTAGCAAGAACATTTGTTTTTGTATCAAATTTACTCCCCCTTAACATGTACATGGAATGAAAAAGTTTGCAAGTAATTTACACATGATTAGGCACACACACAGTTAACTTTATACAAAACATGACTTTTGGTACTTGGCGGAGTATTTTACTCACACATAATGATAGTTTTCAGACAAGCATAACTTGTCCTTCCACATTTCACCATTTGATATACCAAGAAGTCATAGGGAGGTTAATGTGCACTGCCAATCATGGATAAATTTTACAAGCAACTTGATGCAACATGACATCTATAGTTAAGATGAATTATTGTTGGGGGTAGTAACAACAAAGCACACTCCTCATTGTTCAGATAGAAATATAAAAAGTTGTTCCAACTTAAGCAGTTCAATTCTGAAATGATATGAGATTTTACCTGAACAGTCTTCATTTCTTTTTCAAAGATTTTACCTGTGATCTTCAACATTTCTTGCCTTGCATAGCCATTGTCTTGATTATAGATGGAAGAATATGGCTACAAGGCTCATTAGCTTGATGATCAAGCTACCTTTGGGACCCATACTTCCTTGGGTCCTGTAATGAAACCAATGTTAGAATTCAACAATGGTTTTTAAATCCAAACAGATTTTAATTTTTGTATAGATGCAGTTTTTCCATTAATGGAACTTTGAGCAGAATTAGTTCAAGATTTCTTCTTTGTCTTGCTCAATGCATCTATTTTTTCATGAGATTTTCTATTTTTTGAAATTTTAATATAAGCAGAAATAGAATGATTTTGTGCAGTATTTCTGTGCATATACACATAGAATTTCTGAACATTTTCAGTATGAACATGATATTTATTCCTATGTGTATGAACATATGCATTAGTATGGAATTTCAAACCATGCACAAAATGATCATTTCTGTACCAACAATCCCTGGAAATGTGACCAAATTTATGACATGTAAAGCATTGGACTGATTTGGCATGTTTATTGAAATTTTGATTTTTATTCCAGCAATGTTTGGCAAGGTGACCAAGTTTATTGCAATAAAAGCAAGTTTGAGAATTTCTTACCTGGTACATACCTTTGCTTGAGTACCTATGCTGGAACCCCATTTTCCTTTGAGGAGCTTTACCTTTTGGTAGCTTCTGACATGATGTGGATTTAAAGCTTGCCCTGGAGCACTTTGAGTTGATGAAGAAGGTTGGGAACTTTTGTAGAAACTTGTTTATTTTTCAATTTTTGTTTCTGGTTTTTAGAAAACACATGTTTCTTTTTATTTACTGTGTTTTTCTTTATTTTCTCCTTTTGTTTCTGAACATTTTTCTAAACAAGGACTTTTACTGATTTTTCATTTGATAAAATGAAGTTCTTGTTAGCAACAGTTTTGTTCATTTCAAAACTTTTACCTTCTCCAAAGCAGTAAAGAGCTCACTGTTCATCTTTTCCTTTTCAGCTCTTAATGCAGAAATTTCTTTTTCTGAAAATTGGAGTTTGTGCAGCATAGCATCCAAACTATTTTTCATTTTATTCTTTTCATTGTCAAATTGTGCAATGTGTTTTTCCAATTCAACAATTTTGTTACTTAAATTTTTACAATCACTGTCTAATGGTTTGTCATGCAACATACATTCAAATTTTTTTTTCACATAATGATTTTCTTCAACAAGTTGTTTAAGTTTTTCATTTACTTGATGATCATGAGCCATGTTTGCAATTTGTTTCTTTAATTATTTAACTTCAGATTTCAGATTTTCATTTTCTTTTGTAATGATTTGAGAATTTTTCAACATGGTCTCATTCGTTTGGATTTCAAGTTTTAGAATCTTATTTTCAGATTTTATTTTCTTTATTCTTTTATACAAATGTGCACAAAGATTTTTCAAATCATCATAATACAATTCTTCATTATCACTGTCAGAAGTAGAACATGAATTCAGAGTATCATTGGAAGTTACCGAATCATTGGAGCTCTCTCTAGCCATCAAGCATATTATGCTTTTATTTTCATCATCTTCTGAATTTTCTTCATCCTTATCATCTTTTTCTTCACTCCAAGTTCCAATCATAGCTTTGGGCTTATTTTTCTTCCACTTGGGTTGAAACTCTTTCTGAACATTCGAGCATTCTGGTTTTACATGCCCTGGTTTCCTGCAATTATAACAAACAACTATGTTAGAATTTGTATTAACAAATTTTTTCTGCTTGGAAGAGTTGTCTACTTGAGGTCCTTTGTTAAGAAATTTTTTACCTTCTTTTCTTAGAAACTTTTTGAATTTTCTTGTAAGCAAGGCAGATTCACTTGAGTCACTTAAGCTTGAAGATTCTTCTTCCTCAATTGTTTCTTTCAAATTTGGACTTGCTTTAAGTGCTAGTGACTTCTTTTTCTTCATATCATTATCTGTTCTTTTCAAACTCAATTCATATGTCATTAAGGAACCAATCAATTGATCAACAGTCATAGTAGACAAATTCCTAGACTCTTCAACTATAGTAGCCTTTGTATGCCACATAGAAGTTAAGGATCTAAGAATTTTTCTGACAAGTTCATATTCAGTAAATGTTTTTCCTAGACTCTTCAAGCCATTTGTCAAAAGAGTTAACCTACCATACATCTCTGAGATGGTTTCATCATTTTCCATTTTAAAGGCTTCATACTCAGAAATTAACAAATTGAGTTTGGTTTCCTTTATGTTAGAAGTACCTTCGTAAATTACCATTAGACGATCCCATACTTCTTTGGCAGTTGCACATGAGGAAACTCTAGAAAACTCCATTGGGTGAAGGGAGCAGTGCATGATGTTCATTGCACTCCAAATAGCATTTGACTTCTTGACCTGCTTTGTTGTCCATTTTTCTTCATCCTTTGGGAGCTCATATGGTCCACTATTCACTACCTTCCAGATTTGATGATTTTGGGCTCCTAAGAAAACCTACATACGAGTCATCCAGTAATTATAGTTTGATCCATCAAAATAAGGAAGTCTATACATACAATGCCCTTCTGGCATATATCCCCTTAGATCCATTTCACCTTTACTCTCTGGGCTGTTAGACCACAAGAGTGGAGAACCTAGGCTTTGATACCAATTGTTGGATCATTTTCACAGGTGTGAACAGATCTAGAAGGGGGGGGGGGGTTGAATAGATCTATAATAAAACTCAGCGGAAGCTTAAGCAATTGAAAAAAAAAATTTACGTCACATTAAAGATCTAAACAGACTCACAATTTTACTGAACTGATGTGAATGATTGAGTTGATGTGAGAGAAAATTAGATAAGCAATGTGAATGTAGAAACCTATGCAAGCATCTAGTAGAAAATAGATAAAACCATTGCACAGGAGATTTTTTAGGTGGTTCGGCTCCCAGACGGAGACCTACGTCCACCCCTCACTCAAACCAAGTGAGGCTTCACTAGACCGCTGATTCACAGCTTCAAACAACTGCTGACTCACAGCTTGAACGCTGACACATAGCTTGCCAACCACTGATTCGCAGCTTCTCTGCTGATTCACAGCTTCAAGGTCATACGGACCTCCTCAATCCACACACACACAGAGTATGGATCAACACTCATATTACCAGTAGGAGTACCCAACAAGTTCAGAGAATAAGTTTAAACGAAAAAATTAAATATACAAGAAGATCAGAGTTAAGGGAAACAAATTCTCAAACACCAGTCCTTTGGTTTTGCCCGATTTCCTTTGGACTGTGTAATCTGAACTTTGAGTCTTCAGATCTTGAGAGTTCAAGGTGTGCTTTAGATCATCTTGCGTATATGTATCATCTGGTTTTGCTTCTCAACCAATTTGATCTGAACTCCTTCAAATTAGCCTCAATTCGCGATACCCTATTTCAGATCTGATTTACGGAGAGATTCAGATCTGAACTTATGCTCGAGTTTCTCCACGGATGTTGAGCTTTGTGCTTCTGCTCTTGCACTGACTTCCTCTTCCACCTGCCTTCAGATCTTCTTCTTCTTCTCAGCTCTACTGCTTCTTCTTTGCATGATCCACGATGCTCTGTTTTCAGATCTGCTGCTTGCACGATTCCTTCTTCTTCCTCTGCTGCTTTTCTTCTTGATCTGCTTCCGTTTCAGCACTCTAGAGCTTTCTCTCACTGCTTGGCCTTGATCCCCACGTCCTATTGGATGGAATCAATGAATGGCTGAAAGGGATGGCTGCTTCAGATGAGATGGAGGCTTATATAGCCACTGTGCAGTCCCATGAACGTGAGAAAGGTGTGCACAAAAACCTAGAGTGCACCCAAGGCTGCCACGTGTCCAAGAGGCCTTTACCTCATTGCCACTTGGATGAAAGGGCAATTTGGTAAATATGGAATCTCCCAAAAAGATCTCAGAAAAAGATAATAGCTGTTGGATTTTATGCTGTACATAATTCTAGGTTTGCACTGAAAAAGAAAGTCGACCTACATTTCCTTAGTGTCGACACTACTGATCAGAAATTCCAATTTCCCTTTGCTGGCAGAACTCTAGTGTCGACCTACATTTCCATAGTGTCGACACTACTGATCTGAAATTCTAATTTTCCTTAACTGGATGGATGCCACTGTTGAGAGTCGACCTTCTTGTCAACTAGAGTCGACCTGACAGAGCTAGTGTCGACCTTTCTTTCAACTAGTGTCGACACTATTTTGACAAAACTTTGTAAACCTGTAAATATAAAGAGTAGACCATCAAAACATGTCATTAACAGTAAGATATGAAATATTAAGTACCAAAAACATATTTTTAGTCATTATTGTAATATTTGCAATATGTCATCATCAAAATCAAGGTATGAGTGTTTGGGCATCATTCACAACCAAATGTTATAGTCATCATTAAAATTAATGTACGAGTGTGTAGACATCATCAATATGTCATCATCAAAACACACAACTCAACAAGTAGATATGCTCCATATGTGGTTACTGATAATGTGATGATGGTGGAATATATCATTAGAGGTTTGCGAGTAGAGGTGTCGGATGCAGTGATTCCCCTCATGTGCAGGACAGTGGAGGAAGCAACGCAGAAAGCATCTATACTAGAGAGGACTGTCCAGGCTAGACAGTCTCAATCAGGAGGTTCAGGTAGTTTTCGGCTTCCTCAGCAGTCTACAGGTATCAGCAAGGGTAAGACATCCTCAAGAGTGTCATCATCGTCAGGATTTGCCAAGTGGGGTAATTAATTGAAGAATATCTTCAGAAGAGGGTGAGGAGGTGGCAGCAGGTAGCAGGGTTTCCAGTAGGGTTATCAGTAGGGCCGAGGTTTCAGGCCAGCTCTAGAGGAGTCACAGCAGAGCACAGCAGGGCAGCCCACAGCTTTTCCAGGCTTCAGGTGTTATAATTGTGGGCAGCCAAGACATTTAGCCAGGAATTGTCTGCATCCTAAGGAGTACAGCTATGGTAGAGGGACACAGCAGCAGCAGCAGCCATTCTAGAAACCAGTAGCAGAGCGAGGCAGAGGTGCACCCTTTCAGAGAGGGCGAGGTCAAGTTATGGCTGTCACCAGAGCTGAGGCGGAGGCATCCAACTTAATTGAAGGTATATTATCTCTTTATGAATTTTCTTCTAGAGTGTTAATTGATCCAGGTGCTATGCATTTGTTTATTTCTGAGGATTTCATAGATAGCATGGTACATCCCCTAGAAGAAAGGCAGTGTGAATTGATAGTGGAGGTTCCTTCTGGTGGGTTTATGTTTATTTCTTGTTATTTAGATGAGGTTCCGATAGTAATTCAGGGGAATCAGATGCCAGCAAGACTGTATGCACTTTCGTAGAATGATTATGATGTGATTTTAGGGATGGATAGGTTGGAAGGCTATGGGGCATTAGTGGATTGTAGAAAGAAGAGAGTCAGATTTTGCAGGCTTGGTGGAGTAGTGTTTGAGTTTCAAGGTATGCCCTTCTATACTCCTAAGTTTAGTTTAGTTGAGAGCAATAAGTCTATTGATATGGTACCAATAGCTAGAGAATTTGCAGATGTGTTTCCAGAGGAGTTGCCAGGGTTGGCTCCACACAGGGAGGTGGATTTTACAGTTGAGTTGCAGCGGGTAGTATGTCGATCTCAAAGGCACCCTATAGGATGGCACTGACAGAGCTGAAGGAAATGAAGAAGCAATTACAGGAACTGTTAGAGAAAGGCTTCATTAGACATAGTCATTCGACATGAGGAGCACCAGTGTTGTTTGTTAGAAGGAAAGATGGCAGCTTGAGAATGTGTATAGATTATAGGTAGTTGAACAAGGCTACCATCAAGAACAAGTATCCACTTCCCATAATAGATGATTTATTTGATCAGCTCCAATCAGCCATAGTATTTTCTAAGATTGATTTGAGGTCAGGGTCTCATCAGCTGAGGATTAAGGAAGAAGACATTGACAAGACAGCTTTCAGGACCAGATATGGGCATTATGAGTTTGTTGTTATGCCATTTAGGTTGACTAATACACCGACAACATTTATGAATTTGATGAACATGATATTTCACCCTTATCTGGATCAGTTTATTGTGGTATTTATTGATGATATATTGGCGTATTCAGCATCAAAAGAGGAGCATGCAGTGCACTTGAGGATTACATTGCAGACTTTACGGGATCATCAGTTATAAGCCAAGTTCAATAAATGTGAGTTCTGGATGAAAGAGATTCAGTTTCTGGGTCATGTGATATCCGGTAAAGGTGTTGCAGTTGATCCGGCCAAGGTAGAGGCAATGATGAAGTGGGAAGAACCGAAGAGAAGTTTTCTTGGTTTGGCAGGATATTATAGGCGGTTCATCTAGGATTTCTCAAAGATTGCAGCACCAATGACAAGATTGACAAGGAAAGGAGTGCCTTTTGTATGGTCTTCAGATTGTAGGCACAGTTTTGCAAAATTGAAGAAGAGGCTTACCACGACACCCATATTGGAGATTCTGTCAGGTAGCGGAGGATTTGTATTGTATACAGATGCATCCAGAAGAGGTTGGGAGCAGTGTTAATGCAGCATGGAAAGGTGGTAGCCTATGCATCCAGGCAGTTGAAAAGGCATGAAGAGAATTATCCGACACATGATTTAGAGTTGGCAGCAGTTGTGTTTGCATTGAAAATTTGCCAGCATTATTTGTATGGTGAAAGGTTTGAGATATTCACTGATCACAAGAGCTTGAAGTACATCTTCTCCCAGAAAGATTTGAATTTGAGGCAGCACATATAGATGGAGTACTTGAAAGATTATGATTTCAGCTTAGCATACCATCCGGGCAGAGCTAATGTTGTGGCAGATGCACTCAGCAGAAAAGTAGTTATGAATCAGATGATGATCAGAGAATGGAAATTGTATGAAGATGTGGTAGAGAATTCATTGTATGTGCCAAATAATCAGCGGCGAGCAATATTAACAAATAGTGCAGTGGAACCTTCTTTGTATTGACAGATAGTGGAAGCGCAGAAAACAGATGAAAACTTGGTAGATATTGTAAGAATGGAGGAGTTTACTCTTGATGATGATAGCGTGGTTAGGCTTAAGGGTTGGTTGTATGTGCCAGCAGATGCGAGGTTAGGCAGAAAGTGTTAGAGGAAGCTCACAGGTCCAGATACACCATCCATCCAGACAGTACCAAGATGTATCAAGATTTGAAGAAGCATTTCTGGTGGCCTAATATGAAGAAAGAAATTGCAGAATTTATAGCAAGATGCCTGGTATGTCAACAAGTGAAGGCAGAGCATCAGAGGCCAGACGGGCTATTGCAGCCATTGCCCATTCCACAATGAAAATGGGATGATATCGCCATGGATTTTGCAGTTGGTTTGCCTAGGACAGCAGCAAGTCACAATGGTATTTGGGTTTTTGTGGACAGATTGACCAAGGTTTGCAGGTTAGTGGCAGTGAGCATGTCATGAACTGTGGATAGATTAGCCAGATTGTATGTAGACAGAATAGTACCTTTGCATGGGATTCCAGTTACTATTGTTTCAGATAGAGATCCCAGGTTCACTTTAGGATTTTGGAGGAGTTTACAGAGAGTGATTGGCATAGAATTGAGGTACAGCTCAGGTTATCATCCACAGACAGATGGGCAGATAGAAAGAACAATTCAGACTATAGAAGATATGTTGAGAGCTTGTTGTCTAGTATGGGGAGGTACTTGGGAGCACCACTTGGGAATGGTAGGGTTTGCATACAAAACAATTATCATGCGAGTATGGAATGGCACCCTATGAAGCTTTGTATGGCAGACCATGCAGGACACCATTGAATTTATCAAGGAAAAGTTTCAAACAGCACAGAGTCGTCAGAAGAGCTATGCAGACACCAAACGCAGGCCACTATAGTTTGAAGTCAGTGATTATGTGTTTCTGAAAGTTTCTCCTACCAAAGGTGTGCTAAGATTCAGCAAGAAAGGCAAATTGAGTCCAAGATATGTTGGCCCATTCCAGATATTAGAAAGAATTGGTGAAACAGCCTACAGCGGAGTTAAGTCTGCACCACCAGCAGTGTAATCTTCTTTTTCTGTTCACCTCGCGGTATGCCCCAGGTTGTTGTTGTACTTATGTCTGGATACAGATGAGAAATTGCTATGTATATTTCATGTAAATATTTGTGAGATGTGACAATCTTATATATATTTGAGTTGTTTCCTTTATATTTCTATGGACTTGTGAATGGTATCCCTTGCAAGGCTTCGGCTCGTTCGCGGGAGGCAGAGTCAGGTCAAGCTCGTTATTAGGTTAACGGGTTTGAACGACGAGGACCGCTACAACATTCCACCCAATATCCTCCCCATGGCCTTTCGCTATGTGGGATTTCGACATTATTGGTCCCCTTGGTGATCCAAACTCCCAAAATAAATCCAAGTCATACATCCTCACTGTAAAGGAATACTTCACCAAGTGGGCGGAAGCTGAAGCATACGTAGAGGTCAAGGAAACAACTTTATGCAAGTTCATCATGAAGAACATCATCACCAGATTCAGCATCCCAAATACCATCCTCACTAACAATGGACCACAATTCACCTTTCAGGAGCTTCGTGACCTCTGCAACAGGTATAAAATTGCATTGCACCATTTGTTTCCATATTATCCGCAAGGCAATGGCCAAGCAGAGGACACAAACAAAACCTTAATCAAAATCATAAAGAAAATCTGTTAGGCTAATAAGTTCTCGAATTGGCCAAAAAAGCTTGTAGAGGCTCTATGAGTCTACCACACTTCAATCCGTACTCCCACAGGGCAGACACCATTGGCCCTCACTTATAGAATGGAGGCTATAGTACCATATGAGATTCTTATTCCCTGACTAAAAGTCCAGCTTGAGAAGGACTTGTCAATCGATGAGCGACGTGAATCTCTCCTTGCACAACTGGAGCTCTTAGATGAGAAGCATTTGGTCGCCGCAGAACACACAAGATCATATCAGAATAGGCTCACATGTTTCTACCAAAAGAAGGTAATTGAGAGAAAATTCAAAGTCGGTGAAATGGTAATCAAGAGAATCTTTGTAAAACCTGGTGGTCCCCGATCTAAACTCCAACCAAACTGGGAAGGGCCATACGTAGTCAAAGATGCATATCCAGGCAATGCGTACAGGCTAGTGAATGCAGAGGGTGAGAAACTCTCCCACCCTTGGAATGGGCTTTACCTAAAAAAATACTACCCCTAGATAGGAGTATGGGTTTATGTGGTGCACAGACCCTAAAATGAAGAATTGTCATTTAAAATTCATTTTTCATTCTTGGTGGGTTAACCTGAGGTGTCGACAATCACACACGTTTATATGCCCACCTTTGGAAGCTGGAAGCATGAAATCTAAGGAAGACCAATGCCTAACCGAGAGTTTAGGACATTACCTTTTCTTTCCATTCGGTCCGCCAATAGAAATGGGAACCTAAGGGATCGACCTTTCAATCTATCAAAAGCTTAAATGGGTAGATGTCATGGCCCAATAGGAGAAAAAGAGAACAATGCAAATCAAAGTGAAGAGAGCCAAAACAAGGCAAATCCTAAATAAAAAACACGTCAAGAGCGGCAAAGTCCCCGCAGAGATCCAAATGGATCTGGTCGTAAGCGTGCCAAAACCCCATAAGCCAAGAGACTGAACCCCATTGAGTGCAGGGCAGAGGATTGAGCGTCTCCCCGGTCACCCAAATTGTTGGCAAACTTCCTCAACGTCATCTTCCCTTCTCCCGTATGGCCTACGGGTATGTCCTAGGTTCAAGGCAAGGTAACAATCGACTGAAGAGGACATCGCTAAAAGCCACTTGGGTGAAGGCATCACTTAAGCACGTCCAACCTTTGTTTAACACACCCAAGAATATTAATGAATTTTTAATGATGATCGAGTAATTGAAGGGTACAAGTACCATGTTTTTTCAACTAGAGTGAATCCCCTTCGTTTTGCACGTCTTTTTAAAAGGGATCGTCGAGTTGCGGCCCTTATTCAAAAACCCAAAAAAAAGAATATTCCAAAACCCCAAAAAAATGAATATTTCAAAACCCAAAAAAAATATTCCAAAACCCAAAAAATGAATATTTCAAAACAAAAAAAATGAATATTTCAAAACCAAAAAAATAAATATTTCAAAACCCAAAAAAATGAATATTTTAAAACCCAAAAAATAGAATATTTCAAAACCCCCAAAAAATAGATTATTTCAAAATCCAAAAAAAATAGAATATTTCAAAATCTAAAAATGGAATATTTCAAAATCTAAAAAAAATACATATTTTCAAAATCTGGAAAAAATAAATTAAATGTTTCAAAATCCAAACAAATTGAATATGTTGAAAACACAAACAGAATCACACCCCATTTGTAATGCATCGAATGCGTGCTCATCTTTTAATTTCTTGTTAGCATCTGCCTGCTTGCTTTTTGTATTTTTAATTATGTTATTCCTTTATTTACGTCTTATCTAATAAAGGCTCAGCCCCTTGACAAGATCATGAAGCCTAGTTCGCCTAATGTGCAAGGGGCTGAGTCAAAGCAGTTATTTAACTTGTTTGCTCCAGTGTTTTTCAGGCACAGTAAGGGAGAAGGCAAAGCACACATGCTATACATATATATCATGGCCAAAGAGGGGGGGCCACCCCCAAAGTACAACATATAAAGGTACCCCATCAGGTACACATCATCAAAGAAAAAGAAAAAAGTACAACTCAAGATAGGTGGCCTAGCTCTCGCAGCCACTCTCCGCCGGTCGGCAATGTGACTACTCTCCACCTCGCCTCGGTCTGCTGTTGTGCGAGGAGCTAGTAGCCTCATGGAGGCATGGGAGTTGGTGGACCTCTGGACACCTCGCCTCTCCTGGACGTTCCTCTGGTACTCAGAGGAAGTCACCAGGTAGCTAGAGGAGTACGCACTGGCCCGCCCCACTATCACGGCACGCTCGCGGCCACACCGGTACCGGTTCTCCGCCTCATGCAGTAGACACTCGCAGACGCCTAGGCTCATGCGCGCCTCGAGGACCTGCTCTGAGAGACGCTCCTACTTTTGTTCCCACTGGCCGCGCTCACGCTCGTTCTCCCTATGATCCATGGCCAGCATCACTCGCAACTCCGCAGCCTTACGAGGGAGGTGCACGTCATGCTGGGAGGCCTGAGTGCGCAGCTCAGACAACTACTGCGTCAACTGTGTCACCTCAGCACCTGCGAGTGCCGCCTGGGTGATGGCGCTCTGGAGCTCGCTAGACTATACACAAGAAGACATGTGTAAGTATAAAGCAATTCACTTTCATGTATGTAATTGATTTACTTACCCATGCAGCGAGGTCGCGCTCTGCTGTCTCCACCTGAGCCACCGCCGACGTCAGCTGCTCCAAGAGAGAGGCTACCTTCGGGTCTTGAGCACTCGAGCTCGTGGAGGCACCCGCGGTGTCGGTGCGCTCCACAGTGGCCTGTGCCGCGCGCTGCACACATTGAAAATCAGTTAGCACATGGTAAGGTAAGAAAGAAAAGGTAAACAAATCTAAACTTACCAAAGTCGCCAAGGCCTCTCGAGACTCCGCCAACTGGGCCTCCATATCTGCCAACTGGGCATGGAGGGTGTCAATCAGGCCATCCCTGGCATCCTGCATATGCACACAATTGTTAAGTCAACCATGCATATCATAATGAACAAGCAAAGGTTATAGGTGCATACCCTAGCCGGCCACATGTAGTCCCAGTCTCCGTAGACCTCTTGATACCGCTGGAGGTAGGCGAAGCTGTCAGCGGCGTCAGACTCTACTAGGTACCCTCCTCGCTGCCAGTTAGCATACTAGTTGGGGAAGCGGAGATGACAGTCAACTCTCTTTGCCTTCCCCCTCGTCCTCTGGCCGATCCCCCTCGGCTCCACCTCGTCGGACCACACCTGGTGCAGCCCCAACGTATGCATGGCGAGCCGAAGGCGGAGGGGCTCAATCTCGTTCAGGCAATGGACCCAAAAGTCCCGCCCGAAACGAGGTTGGCCACTCTCTACCCACGGCTGGCCATTGTCCGTCATGCCCGCATAGGGCTGCCACACCACCTGCACCCATGCATATGTCACATCACATGTCATAAATAAATGCATGAGAGAGAAAGATGAGGTAGATACATACCAGGAGTGCCGGGAAGTCCTGATGTCACGGCGCAGTGTGTCGAGCTGCAGGAAGAAGGACGTTGCCGTCACGACCGGCAGCCACCTCCGGGCCAGGGGGAGCGCGTCAAGTCGTACCTCCGTGGCCCTCCCCAGGGGAATATAATAATAACTCCAAACCTGCATGCATGAATGCATTAATTAGTTTGACTAACAAATTCTAAATGCAGGTAAATCAAGAAAGCTGAAGAACATCACGTACCTGGAGGAAAGGGGCGAATCCGCCCACTGTTGTCTCACGGCCTGTGCCGCTGGAGAGGTCAGCGAAGGTGTGGTCTAGGAAGGCCGCACCCCAAGCATACTGCTCGACCCTCTCCAAGTCCTCGAGGATCTCCAGGAACTGGCAATGGATGTCGTCTCCTTCATCCCCAGTAGCATCTTGCTCAGGAACAATACAAGGAACCTCCTCAGGTCCCGATCCTCCCTCTCTACATCCTCAGGGTCCTAGCAGTACACTACCCTCTCCAGACCCACTGCTCGCTGCAAAACTCCTACAGCAACTCCTCCCCAGTCTACCTCACTCCCCGCAGGCCGAGGCTCTTTAGCAAAACCACTTGGTCGACCATCCTCCGGTCGACGAGCTCATCCTCCCCTAACGGATCCATCCCCAATAGGTCATGGGTGTGCTCCGTATAATCTGTGTAGGTGACGCCCGTCACCTCCTCCCCATCCACTCGGAGTCTCGTGATCCTCGCTACATCCTCCAGGTTGGGCACCATGTGCCCCCAGGGTAGGAGGAAAGCCCTACTCACTCTGTCCCACTACTCTCGTAAGGCCTATACTAGGGGGCTACCAATGTAAAAGGGCTCGATCTCCAAGATCAGCCCAAACCCCATCCCCCAGACTCTCTCTCTCTCTCTGGAAGTCCGGGAGCCCTTGGTACGCCGCTATCACTAGCGGCCAGTGGATCCATGGCCTCATGATTCCCTACACACAAGAAAGAGATTACACAATTCAGCACAAGTCAAAAACACACCTAAACAATCAAAACTGTGTAAAACAGGCCCTAATCTCATGCGGTCAGGTGGCCTTGTGAATCACGACCAACTTAGTGGTCATGCTTCAATGTGAATCGTGACCGCTGAGTCGGTCGTGGTTCATGTTGAAACGCGATGGCACATGCCGTCGCGATTCAACTCTTTGAACTGCGACGACTGGTGTCGTCGCGATTCACCTTTCCCCTCTTTCCGGCCTGACGGCCTTTCCCACCCTCTCACCAGTGCAAAACACAAAAGATAGAGGTCGGGGTACCTACTGTATCCCCTCGAGGGGGTCCTCGCGACCTCATCGCCCTCGTTAGAGCCTCCTCGCCGGTGTGTCTTCCTCCTCTTCCGTCGGAGCTTCTTCCTCCATAGCCGCCGCCAGCGCCACCTCCTCTTCCTCCATGACTGCCGCCAACTCCTCCCCCATGGCGATGAGTTCCTCCACCATAATTCGGGTCGACGTGCCCAGCGTTTCTACCATTTCCTTCATTGCCTCCGATGTTGTGTCTCCTCCTTCCTCCAACATGCCTCGTTGACGCTTGGAAGTCATCTTTTTCATCACCGGATCCTTGAGAGAATGAGTAGGAGAGAGCGAAGATGAGGAAGAATGGGACGTTTGACGGAGAAGAGAGTGTGAGTGACAAAAGAGAGCCGAAAGAGAAGAACGGAGGGGCTCTCTGGTGTTTTAAGCTTTCGGGACCATTTAGAAATGTGATGGACACAATCATCGTGATTTAAAGGCTGTTACTTAATACGTGACGGAGGCCGTCGTCGCGATTCAAAGAACCATCATTGCCCCGACGCTGAGTTTAAGGAACACGATTTTTTAATTTTGAAGTATAATTGAAATGTGATGGGGAAGATGATCGCGATTTAAAGTTAAGTGCGACAGCCCTGTTGGTCGCGTATCATGATGTTAAACGCGGCGCCTATATCCGTCGCGATTCGAGAAGCCACCTGAGGGCCGATTTTTGAGGAGAAAATCTAAGTGTATTGGATGATACAGTCATGAAAGACAATGCAATTTGACCGTGTAAAGGACGTAATTCAATTCTCATTATTGACTTAATTTTGGCATTTACAAATGGCCACCTTGGGCCATAGTTTCATAAGTTCTTTTACATAGGTCATCCACGCTTCCTCCACCTCCTCCACATGTGGGACCGGCCATCTGAAAGAGCAGACTTTCCACAGCACTTTGATGTTGTCCGCCTCTTCTCCGTCGTTGTTGGTACCGATCTCCCATCTCTTGATCGGCGGTAGATGAGACGGCCCCTCGAAGTTACGTCGTGGGAGTCCAAGTTGGGAGAGGCAGCAGTGTGGGTTGTAGAGCACAAACTCGGTTGCCCCAATCAGTCACAACTCCACACCGGATGCTAGCCGCGTTCGTAGGTCTTTGGCTAGAAGAGGCACCGAGTACAAGTGAACGCATTCCTGGGCATGTTTCGAAGATGATCACGCCAATCTGCCCGCGTCTTGAGTTGTGGCACACGGTTTGTCACGCGCCCTTCTAAGCCCACCAAGCCATCCATATGACGAAGTGGGCTCTTGGAAAAAATCGTGGAAGAGCTGGTAGCTTCATTATTCACATCAAACTTAAAGTGCAAGTCAGTCCAACAAGTGAATAATAACATGGTGCCATAAGGAGGCCTACCCAAACTCGCCGCCGTGAGCCCGATGTAGAGGAAGGCTAGCACCGCCGGTCCCAATCTCTCTCCTTCCCATATGCCACATACCGCACTGAGCTGCTCTTCTTTAAGCATGTTTTCCACAGATGGAAAGAGGAGTGCACCTGCCAGGCATATGGTGAAACCTTTCATTACCTTTTCAAGTCACTCGTCGTCTTCCACTCTTGGTATCTCCCTGGTTGTCCAAGCCACCAGTTTTTGCAAGTTCACACCCTTTCTGACTTGGATGTACGGGCCGCCCTTTCACCCATGAAGCTCTCTAGCACTTCTTTGCTTGTAATGCTTCTCGGCATGATCGCCATATCATCTTCGTCACCTCTTCTCATCCTCTTCAAGCATAGAAATAGTTCAACTTCTTCCAATAGAATAGTGGCTTCGAAGGTTTTGAAGAGGAAGGTGTGGGTTTGTGGATGTCAGAGTTCTACGAGTGCACCCATGGCCGCCCAATCAAGGTGGATTTCATGGTATCTTTTGGCATGAACAACAAGGTTTTGGATTCCCCACCTAGAGAGGATGGCTTTCATGTCCAGGCTAATGTAGGCAGTCAGTTTTTGGAGCCATGGGAGACGCATATACCTTCTAGTGCCCGGGAAGAGGGGATAGTCCTGTGGGTTGTTTGGCCATGATAGAAGGTGGTATATGCATGGATGATTGGAGCCATGAAAAGAGGATGACACATGCACATGGGAGTTTTGGGGAGGGAATATGGCACATGGGTGACATGATCATGGAGATGGGTTAAGCATGAAGAGAGGAGATTGGCGCATGGGATGGCATAGAGAGAAGTTGGGTTATGGGCAAGTGGGTTGGTTCGGCCATAGCAATTGGAAGAAGAAGGAAAAAAAAATTAGAGAAAAGAGAGAATAACAGCAAGAACATGTAAGAACATATGAATAACACCTCAAGAACATGAAGAATAAGTCAAAATCAATGCAAGAGATCATATTAACTTACCAATTTCGCTTGAATAAGCTTGCATATATGACCATCCACCTTGCTTAGCCTCATAAAACCTTCAGATCTTTGTCTCTTGGATGGGGGAGCTCCTGCATGATTCATGGTCTCTTTCCTTCTCTTCTTCTTCTTCTTGCTTGATTGCTTGAATTCTGATCCTTGGAGAGGGTGGAGAGCATGAAAAGAGTAGGAAAGGGGTGTTTCTAAACCCCCATCGCCGCACAAGCCCGAAGGCAAGCCTAAAACTTGTCAAGAAATGTAAAATAGGCAAGGAAATCAAGCCTCAGGTGGAAGTTTCAAAATCACGACCGACACATACGTCGCGATTCAAGCGCCTCACTCCAACTTCCATTGCGATTGGTGAAGGTAAATCGCGACCGACAAGATCGTCGCGATTCAGGTAAGTGAAATGCGTCCACCTACCCTGTCGCAATTTTCAAGCAGCATTATTTTGATATTTTTGCTCCATATTTATTTCTTGTCAATGCTAATTAATTTTTTAGCACAAGTTTTTGGATATGCGTTTCTTGCCGTAAGTTTAACGCCCATCTTCGGCGAACCCCCAACTCGGTATTGTATAATTACATTGTACTATATGTATACTTTATTAAAGCATATCAAGGACCTTGAGGCTCTGATGAATCTGAAATTTGAGTTCCCCCTCCACCGTCAAAAAAAAATAGTGATAATTTCAGAGGATTCATACGACTTGAGGATAAGCCGTTACGCTTTGCAAGAAGGATGACAGATTCCATCCGGTATCTTGACTTCGGCATCGTGACAATATTATCCTTGATTATTTTATATTTTCTTTTATTTTAATCTTTTTCTTTCAGCCCAACATGCATCATGTAGGACTTTGAGCACATTTCCGAAGATTCCTCTCGTGCTTAACTGAAGAGAACCGCTTATTCTCAATTCCAATTAACATGAAATATTCCATTCCGAGCCAAATACTCAATTTATCTTGTTGATGTTTGAGATCGTCTCATGAGAAACTCCTTGTTTTGGATTCCTATATCAATTCATCTATTTTCTCATAGATCCACCTTGGCTGCAGCACACCCACAAGCTGGTAAACGCTCCCCAATGATGAAACCTGTCGGATTGTGTTCGTAGGTACTTCCCTGACGCTAGAAGTTGATCTTTCTCTCCTTCGTGCCCATGTGCACATCCTTTCCCTTCGTCCAAACATTGAGTTATCTCTTGAGATTTTTTACAAGCCACTTCATTTTGAATTGAAGAACAGCTTCTGTCATATGTTGTTGAAGGCGTGTCTCATCACACCTTGGTGTCTACTTTTCAGTCATTCCACTACATTTCACTCAATTCCTTTCATTTCATTACTTTCATCTTGTGTCATTCCGCTCCATTTCCTTGCAAAGAAGATGCCAAGGTGAGGCAGCTGTAGACATGTCATTTTGACAACATATTGAGTATATTTCATGTTATACCACAATGCCTCAAAGTGGCTCTCTTCAATTAACCTCTTGAGTGATTTTCCTATTTTCCAAATTTTTCTAGGATTTCTAGGAATTTTTCTAGGGCTTTGAAAGGGTCTACTGTACACAACTGATTCGCGACGGACATAGTGGTCGCGATTTCAAGAGCTTGATCCGCAACGGTTCAAACCTTCGCATATCACACTTCTTTTTCTGGCACTTGCTATGTTTTGAATCGCATCCATCTAAATCGTCATGTTTAACAGTTTCTAATTTCGATTTATGGCCAATTCTAAAATTATTTTTAGAAAGATTTTCTTGGTAATTAGAATCGCCTCCACATAGTCCGTCACGTTTTTAACCTTCCATTGAATGAAGATCGATTCCCTCTAGAAGATCGATTCTTTTAAATACGCGACCACTCATGTCGTCGCGATTCAACATTTCCATTTATTAAAATTAGGAAAGAATCAATCGGTATTGGAAGCGTTTTAAACGCATCGGTTTATGTCATCGCGATTCCAAAATCTGCTATAATCAATGTTTGGAAAGGCTTAATCGGAGCAAGCAGATCTTGTTAAACACGACGCTTTGGTCGGTTGCGATTCAGTTCAATAGGCGACGACTATGTCCATCGCGATTCACTAAATTTTTCCCTATAAGAAGACCCCCGAGGCCATTGTTTTAGACACATCCCAAGCACCGCAGTGAAGCCCTACCTCACTGGAGAGTCAAATTCTGAGCTTTAAAGAGAAGGACCTTCATCTGAAGCTACTCCGAGTCTTCATCAATTGGAGCATTGGTTCTTCTTCCTCTCAAGTGCATTTGAGCGGGGAGGAAGCTTCTCCCACTTCGTCCATTCACAGCAACGGGCTCATTCCACCAATTTCTTCTTCTCCCTTCTTCATTTCTTTTACTTTCATTTAGTGCATTCATCACTTCATAACTCACACACACACATCATTTCTTCCACACCCACATTTTTAGGGGTTTAACACCACCTCCACAAGGTGTGTTCAAGCCCATGTTATTGTGTTTTTCTCAACTTCATCTGAATTTCATACTACACAATCTAGTCTAATCATTGCATTCACTTGTTTGTGTGTTTTCTTTCAATTTTTGCAAGGTAACCATCGAGCTAACATCTTCTCTACCGGACGGCCGGTTGGTGGAGTAGGAGTCAACCCACAATATTCAACTCCCATGATCTTTAGGTGAAGGTAGGTAACGCTCCATCCTTCACTCACTCTTTCGGTACCCTCTTGTACTTGACGATCACACTCCATCTTCGTGCACACACCACTTGAGACCCTCGAGAGGGCTGCCAGCCAACACAAGCACGTAAAAATCAACTAGAAGCTCAGTACACCAAAAATCGGTATGAAACCCATCGCACTAATAATAATCGGTTGGCCTTTGGATGATCGATTATTAGATAGATGCGACCAGCTTAGCAACACCACTAGGACTCGCCCACAAGGGTGTCACCTTCAGATAATGAATTGCAGCAAGA
Source organism: Colocasia esculenta (assembly GCA_014218235.1). NCBI lineage: Eukaryota > Viridiplantae > Streptophyta > Magnoliopsida > Alismatales > Araceae > Colocasia > Colocasia esculenta. Next base: position 107,622,337 of record CM024754.1, on the reverse strand, counting down.
CAACCTATTGTGTTCCCCACTTGAAGGTCCCAAGGGTAGATCCACCTATGGGGTTCACACCAACACCCCAAACCAAAACCAGGGCTAGAGAATGAAGAACCGAGCGAGAGGCATTGGGGGTCCTAGTCCAACACACATACAAGCATGGACCACCCTCGGTTGAACCACAAATGGTGATCATGATAAACACCAGCTACTTGGTTCTACAAACAACCAGTAATGCATCACCCATGGTTGACGAGTTAATAAGGCGTCGGCCGGACCTAATGCCACATGTAACCTATCGTGTCAGAACAGCCCGTCGCATTACAAACCCTAACATGTCCCAACAAAGCTAATGCGTAAAGTACCCTAACATAACCTTGGAAGCCTGACGTGTTAAGAGACCTAATATCTTCGGTTACAGACCCTAACATGTCCCATCGACTTGATGCAATACTAGAAAACCAGTGGCAGACCGTGTAACATCACGCATTTTTCGGATCCTTATGGATCCTTCGTTCAGTGTTTGTGGTGGCCAGTGTGTGGCCAATGTGGCATGTTATAGTCGTGTGCTCAGGTTTTGGGGTGTTGTGGGCCAGTAGGCTGGGCCCAAAACACCTGCCCGTTCACTGTCTGTGAACGCGACAGTGAGGAACGGCGCGTTCTGAATGTGACGGTCCTGTATGTCGCGTTCCTGTTGCCGCCGTTGAGCGGTTGTCGTCTGCATGCACGCCGCGTGTCGCACGCTGGGTGACATGCAGACGTCAGCCCTGGGAAGGCGACGCCCTATCCCGTCATGTTCAGGTCGTGATGGAGGGGTGCGTCGCATTCCCAACCGCTGGGCATTTTTAAGTTGCTCTGGCCAAGCAGAGCTATAAATGGTTCTGCTCGGCCAGGGGGAAGAAGCTGCGGCAATTTCTTGGGCGATTTGGTGGATTTGAGGTATTTTTGGCGTGTTCTCACCGTGAGGACCTTGCGTGGAGCGAGGGAAATGCTGGGAGTTCATTGTTCTTCACGTTCTTCGTGAAGGTAGGGGAATTATTCCTGTTTCACACCGTGTGATTGTGTGGGATGCATGTATGTTTGGTTTTTGGTGTTTAGAACGGTAAATACCATGTTAGGGTATCCATTAAAGCATGAAAAATGTGAATTAAGCATGGCTCGCATGGTTTGGGGTGGTGATCCATAGAGTTCCTCCCGGATTAGGGTTTTCGCCTATGAAGGCGACAGAGCCCCCTGTCACGTTCTGAATGTGACAGGCCGACCCGTCGCATTCATGTTGTGAATGCGACATATCGGGGTGTCAGGTTCTGAAGGCGACGCTACCCTGTGTCACGACCTCAGCCGAGAGGTCTTGTTGTATATGGTTTTAATGGTAGAGTTATCTAGTTATTGATAATTTGCGTGCATGGTGAGTAAATGTGGTGCATTGGCACCTGTTGCGCTCTGGGAGTGTGTTGTTTTCGAGGATAGCAAGTGGTACACGTGACTGGTGTGTTGTTCACGTAGTTAGTGTACGGTGTTCACGTGGTTGACGTGAGGTTGCACGTGGTTTGTGTGTGCATGGCGAGTAGTACGACGCCTATCGTGGTTACCTCTTCAGTTGGGTGCCCCAGGTTTTGTGTGAGATAGGCTTATGCTCAGGGCTTGTCCCGGTACTTGTGCTGTACCGTCAAGGTCTGTGTCGTCTGTCCTGGACACCCTCATTCCTTAGCTTAAGTTGTACGTCCGACTGAGGGAAAAACGACAGTGGGACAGCGACTTGTGAGAGTTTTTTGTTTTGTAGATGTCACTGGTCCCCAGCTACGGACACCAGTAGATGTCACTGGTCCCCAGCTAGTCCTGTTACCAGTGCCTCACTCTAGGGAGCTCAGGCCACAGTCCCTAAAGGTGCCAGGCATGGGCCCGCGGCAGTGTGGTTCACGGTTGTGGTGTTGGTTGGTCTCCACAGTTGTTTGACTTGTTCTCGTGGAGCGGCAGCTGGACCTTACATCTGTGGTTGCGAGGCTGAGAGGTAGACCTGTGTGGTTTGTCCGAGTCAGTTGCTGGTGTCGCGAACCAATCTACGTGACTTGAGTGTGGTGGCCTCTACTTTACCCCGTACACTGAGTTGTGGTTTTGCCGTTTACTTATTTAAATTAGTTTGTGTTAACAGTAAGTGGTTTTTACAGCTTTGATATCCTGCTTAGTTTACTCTATAAATTGCTGACGTAGCTTCTTGCTTACGTACTTGAGTTTAGTTTACTCGATTTTTTGGGGAGTTTCCCTACTGAGCCAGTGACTTGTGAGGCTCACCCCTACTCCCTACAGGTGAAGGAGAGTAGGAGGTTTCCCTACCGTCTTCCAGTTCAGAGCCGCATCGCAGCGGTGTTGGGCCGATGCCTCTAGCAGTGTAGATTTTCTTCTGTTGTACCTCGGGGTATGCCCTAGGCTTGTGTATTTTCCTTTGACTTTTGTTGAAATTTGGCCATGTAAATCTAATGTGAATATGTATGAGATTGTGAATCTTTTATATATATCAGTGTGTTCTTTTGTGTTTCCATGTACATGTGTATGATATCCCTTGCGAGGCTACGGCTTGTTCGCGGGAGGCGGAGTCGGGTCAAGCTCGTTAGTGGGTTAACGGGTTTGAACAACGTGGTCCATCACAGATCAAAAGCTGGAGGATCCTCAGCTCCAATCCACCAAAACACACACACAAGGTGGGGGAGCCTCCCCAACACACCATAGACAAGGAACTCAACTCTGACCCCTCTAAACAAGCAAGAGAGGAGGAATCCCTACCTTAAACGATGAAATAGACTTGTTGGGCCCTTCTCATGTGATTGGCCACCTCCTCACTCCACGCAAGCTGCATAATGTCGGGTCACCCTCGATCATGCCCAAAACATACCAAGAAAAGGATAGGGGGAGATCTTCCCCCAGGGGGGAAAGGGTAGAAGAAAGAAGAAGAAGAAGAAGAAGAAGGAGTGTGGCGGCCAATACTCTAAGCCTTCAACACCCAAAATGTGTTAGAGTGACACATCATGTTAACAACATTAACACGTCCTATCGCCCTACCATGACACCAACGTGTCCATGAGGATGGCCGTGACAACCCAACATGCCATACTGACACGCCTTCCACATTGACAGGTGTTCGATGACTAAAGAAGACTAGCGTTCCTTGCTGATCAAATGTGATTTTAATCACGGGGTTATGCACCCCTCTAAGACACAAAAGAGCATGCGATATATATAGAATGAAGAAATGTGATTGCCACCAAGATGATTGCCTAAAGAAATACTCCTAAAGCATGGGCTAATCAACTTGGAAAAGGAAAGAGAAGGCCACTTACCTGTTAACACATTGCCGATGTGCAACGCAATAGCAATCTTGTCGCGGCTGCCCTATCGGACCCGATATGGATGTCGTGACCGGGTCCCTCGATGCCTTCTCAGTAGTGCGGGAGATGAATGGCTGACCTCCTTCCTCCTCTTCAGTCAGCCAAAGGGGAAGAGCTTCCTCACTTGTTCTTTGTTCCAATTACCTGTCAAGTTATGAAAAATGAAAGGGAACCCAATTAGACATTTAAATAAGTGTAGCATCCATCACATATGAGAGAGCATGGTGAGTGCATACCGAGTGGTTTTGGAAACCCCTTTTGGGTATGGGAAAACTAGGAGGGAATATGCATAGAGTGAAATCATGGAAGAGGAGAGGGAGGAACCCTAACTAGCATGTATACATGTACAAAATGTAGAAAAGAAAGTAAAAATCAAAATTAAGCTAATACTTTCCCGTTTGATGTAATTATAGTTGGAGCTCGTAGAGGAGGATGTCGGGAACAATTTTATGAAGATGTCATGAAGAGATATGCCTCCGTTTGTGCTGTGGAAGGCACGATAATCCCGCAGGTGCAGATCTCGATATGGGATAGAAAGTGAAGAATAATCTGTTATAACTTTGGGCACATACCACCAATCAATGTGACTCCACTTTGAGGTTGAAGAGGGATCTATGAGGAACACCTTTGATGAAGACACCTCGAACATATCTGTCTTGGTTGGGTCTCCACAAGCCGTGCAAGCACTACTGGTCCTGGAGGCGATATGAGAGAGAAAGAGGAGAGAGAATGGAATGAAACAGGAAGAACATCTCCTCCTTTGTGTTGGGGGCAATGGGGCTTCGTGAGCAGAGCCTCCAAAGACTTCTCCTCATTGTGGTAGCCTTCCTCTATCCCATGGCGAGTTCTAGGATGTGTTTTAAGAGAAAGAGAGAGTCTAATCTCGAGTTAGAGAGAGAGTCCAAGTTGTGGGAGAGTTGCAGAGTCTATCTTGAGTTTGGATGGACTTGTGGGCTCCCTAGGGATAAGGATAGGAGGTTTGGGTCGTAATCCAACTCAAAGGGACTTTAGATAGGCTCTAAGATGGAAGGATAGGCCGAAAATCAAGTAAAAACATGTTTACGTGCATGGCGCTGTCGCGACGGGTCGTGGGGTCGCGTTATTGCCGCAACCATGCACCTGGTCGCATCAGCAGGGCAATGCATGCAGGGTCCATGAAAAGGGACATAACTCTCTCCATAGATATTGGATTGATGCACTATTTGTTGCGTTGGATTCTAGACTCAGAGGACTACAAAATGATGGTATGATATGCTTGATTTGAATTAGAAATGAGGAAGTTATGAACTCTCAATGTGTAGGCATGTTTAGAGATAGGGCAGATTGCACAGTTTTGATGTTTCAAGTGGATATTAGCCATAGGCTTGAAATTAAGGGTGAATGGGCTCATGATGGGCCAAAGAAGGACTCCAAATTGATAACTAATTTGGGACATCAATGATATGAACAAGAAATGTCCCCAACTTATAGGCCGAAAATGGATGTCTAGAGTGACATGAAAAACGATGGTGACTAACACATCACAGAACCAAGACACCTTACAAACACTAACGTGTAAGCCCCCACTGACGTCTCACTAATGCGTTGCCCAAACTGGACATGTTATGGTCCAGCCACCTACAATGCAAAACAAGAACCTAGGGTATTACATCCTACCCCCCCCCCCCTTAAATTAAAAATTTTCCCTCAAAATGTGGGTCAAGCCCAATGATCGTGAGGAAGGAAAAAGGAGCACATGAAGTACAGGTGTGAAGAAGCCACTAAGTCTCACCTCGACTTCCTCGTAGCCACAACCGCACTACTAAGCACGTACGGAGCATCAGTCGAAAAAACAACAACTCACAGAACACGCTTCAAACGCATGTGGGGCATCCAACTAAAAAACCAATGGCTCACTCCACACATGAGGCATCCAAATAGAACCTGATAGCCTCATAAGCACGGCATAATGTAAAACCGACCTAAAATAATGGAAAACACCAGTCAAAAACTACACATCTGAAGCCACCACCAGAACTAGTTGTTAGGAGCAAATTATTAGAAACCTACTCTGTCATGAGCAAAACCAGATAGAGGACACAGTTGTTGACAACAACATAACAAAAATGCCTAAAAACCAATCACAAGACTTAAGAGAATGGCCTCGCACTACTAGCAACAGCTAGCACCAGCCACTAGCCAAGCAGAGATCTCACGTGAGAGATAAGAATCTGAGCAATACGCACATGGAGAATCCTCAACATGTAAAACGGCGTCCATTGACACCACTCAGTCTCACCCAGACTTTCCTCGTGGTCTGATAAGAACACAAAACAGAAGTGGAACCACAAGAACCTAAAACTATCCACTCCACAAGCAAAGCACGTAGTGACACAAGCAAGGAAGATGTCTGAGGTTAAGCCAAAACTAAGCATCTCAAGACATTGGCAAAGCACATGGTTGAGTACTAGCAAGCCAATAGGCCTCACTGTCACTAGATGAACCGACAAGAGAATCTGTCACCGGCTTCTAAACTCACCAACACCACACACGATCAGAGAACCAACAAAGAGTTGCACACCCACCACATGCGCACAAGGCCAAGTGTGGGTACCATCAAGCCAACCACCGAAAAGCATGTAACAATAAAAAAACCGAGGTAACCACAGAGGTCGAGGACAACACATCGACCCCAGAAGGACCTAGACCAAGGCAGAGTATAGCAACCGAACACACTCGCTCCCCAGGCTAGAGGGAAAACCTAGACACAAGCTATGACCAAAGCTCGGTGTACCACTGATAGGGCTACCTGGACAAAACAAGCAGCCACCTCACAGCGGTAACAATACAATCACAAGGCATAGGCCATCGCATGTGTCCTAGAGGCGTGAAACTCAACACCTCCAACACCGAGAAAACTCACGAAACGATGTACAAAGTTAACGATTAGAACACACGAGTGCAAACACATGGTGCTACCACAAGCACTGGAAGCTACCCAAGGAATAGCACAGTGGACCAAAGGCTCAAGACAACACAAGACAAAACACTCGAGCACAAGCACACGGAGCTGCCACAAGCACTAAAAACCCCGCAAGGTGCAACATGAATGCACTAATGGCCGAAGATGACATGGGGCCAATAAGAGGGACTCTCTACCAGAGACACGCCAAAAAGTTGCATGCGAAGAACCATGAGTCTTAAGGAGCACAACAGGTCACATTGTTCCTTGAGGTACATAAACATGAATCACTAACTCTACCACAATGGGGAGTGAGGGCCTCACAAAAAACGATGGTAAGAGCCTCCAAGGCACTAACCGAGGCAAAAATTAGAGCACACACTAGAGCAATGCCTACACGAGCAAGCCAAACAAGAAAATCAATTCTACCTTGCACCGAACCACCAGGGACCGGACGCCCCAAATTGCTCAAGTAGGTAGTAAGGAAACGATCACAACAATGGGCAATACGAGTAGGTCTACCAAACCTCAATGCTGCAAAACACCAAGGCATGAGGTGTGAAATTGGCACAAACCCCAACAAAATAAGGAAAAGGACCTCCACCAAGAGGTCGCAACAATTCACACCAAAGTGTGAAAAATATCGCAGTGGAACACCACCATCCCAAGCAACCCTACGATGGTAGATGAAGAAGGCACACAACAAGCCTCCTTCTCACATGGGAGAAGGAACCACAATGCAAGGCTGGCACTCCCGCAAGTACAACAAGCTGCACAACCACGACACTTACCAGATGACCATCTACAAGAGTATGTCGGGCACAAAAGAACAAAGCGAAAACAACCCAAATCATAGGGATAGAGACAAGTCCCCACAACACAGTCAAGGTGATTAAAATGAAATAGTTAACAAACTAACCGGCACAGTAACTGAGTACAAGGCCAAGGGCTCGACACCTTGACCCAAAACATACAAGTAGACTATAACAGTACGTGCTTAAAATTCATCTATACATGTCGTGTTTTGAGAACTTTAATTCTTAAGAGAGAGGCAATAAGAGAGAGAAGCTCCGGGAATTCTTTCCTAGTTTTGGCGTTTTCCGCCACCTCCCCCACGGGGGGGCATCGATTTGGTCGCCGCCGGTGGGCTTCTCCCACCAGGACTAGGTCCCCATGGCTACGGCTGATGGTTCTTAAGACTTGCGTTCATTTGCGCAAGTTCTGCAAGCTTCCCTGACATTCCCAAAGGTGGATATCCCCATCCATGCGCTTGGTTTTACAGATAAAGGGGACCCTACATGTTTCTTCTCCAAAGCTGAGGTGGAGGCCTCCCTCTGAGACTACTGGCAAGGAAACTGAAGATGTTGATGTTGAGCATTGTCATCGGCGTTCTGGACTTCGTCCTCGGACTACTCTTCGTCGTACTTATTCTTGGGATAGACAGTCTATGGATATCTAGTTATTTTGGTATGTTTTTATGACATGTGTCATTTAGATTGTACTGGCTTTTGCCACCTTTTTCATTATTATTATTAATAATTGGCCGATTTTAGGCCAAAAAAAAAAAGACTATAACACAAGCCGTCCTATTGGCAATGACAGCTTAACTCTACCAAGGGATGGACTCAGCTATCTTTACTATGTGCATAGGAAAAGATATCCTAGTGGTTCAAGTATATATAGATAACATTATTTTTGGAGCCACTAACAATGCACTTTGTCATGATTTTGCAGATTTGATGAAAGGAGAGTTCGAGATGAGTGTGATAGGGGAGCTAACAATTTTCTTGGGGTTACAAGTGAAGCAAACACTAGAAGGGATGTTCATAAATCACCGCAAGTGCATATTGGAACTTTGAAGAAATATAGGTTTGAGAACACAAAATTAATGCCAACCCCAATAGCATGATCGACAAAGTTGGACAATGTTAAGAAAGGTAAAAATGTGGACCCAACTTTATTTAAAGGTATGATCGGATCCTTACTTTATCTCATTGCATGTAGATCGGATATTTAGTACTGTGTTTGCCTAAGTACTCCTTTTCAGTCATGTTTGAAAGAGTCTCATTTATTGGCTGTAAAACATACTTTTAGATTTTATCTAGCACTGTGGATTTTTGTTTGTGATATCCTATCGGTTGTAATCTTTAATTAATTGCATATATCGATGCATATTATGTTCGATACAAAGTTGATCATATAAGCACAAATGAAATGTGTCAATTTTTTGGATGGTGTTTGGTCTCATAGGGATCTAAGAAATAACACTCTGTAGCACTCTCAACAGCTGAGGGTAAAAATATAGCCCTCAAAAGTTGTGAAGCTCAAGTGGTTTGAATCAAACATCAATTGATTGGTTACAATATTGAATTGAACAGAGTGCCTATTATGTGTAATAACACAACTACAATTAATTTGTGTAAAAATCTAGTTCAATATTCTAGAACCAGATTGCTGGCAATGTTCATCTACCATGTAGTTAAGATTGTTGGCAAACCAGATTCTTCGAGCCTAATCACATTTGGAAAACAGATGTTCAATTGTCTCCTCTTCCTCCTTACACATGGGCAGACCTTACTGAGCTGAGGGCTGATTCTAGCCAACCTTACGTGAGTTGGGAGAGCATTGATCAGGGCCTTCCAAACAAATGTGATTATTCTAGGAGGGATCTCTTTCATTAGCTGAGGTTGCCATAGAATCTTCCACACTAGGTGAGAGGTAGATGTACCTGGGAGGGATTTTCTGTCAAATAAAAATCTGTAAGTAAATTTTGTATTGAACTGGCCATCCTGAGTTTTGATCCACACCAATTGATCATACTCACCATGCGGATTGTGGGGGACTCTGATTCTCAGAATAGCTTCCTTGTCCCTCTCCTCAAACAGTTTGTCAATAAGATGTTCACTCTCAGTCTGCCACTGACGTAGGCATTGGACCAGTGTAATCCTCCCTAGGGAGAAGGGTTTAAATTTTGTCCGGAATCCATCTATCTTCCCAAACTTTAATGTTAAAACCTGTTTTGACAATCCAAGCACACCTTTCCTTGAGTGCCTCCCTGACTAACACTATAGACTGCCATATATGAGAAGACCTGTTACTCTTACTAAGATGTCAGAATGATTGGGTGCCACAGTCTTTTGCTCTTGGTAGATTACTCCACAGCCCTGAATATTCATTGAGGAATCTCCAAGCTATCTTCATAATGACAGCTCTGTTAAAATCATGCATATTTCTGAATCCCATCCCGCCTCTGTGTTTGGGATTTTGCAGTTTGTTCCAGGCCAGAAGAGGGGATTTCTGGATGCCATTTTTACTACCCCACCATAAGTTTCTTTGAATTCCATGAAGTTTATTGATAATACCTTTGGGTAGGAGGATTGTATTCATAATGTGAACAGGTATAGCACCAAGGGCAGTTTAATTAGACTACTTTCCAAGTTGCTGTTAGTGTGTTTGCCTTCCACTGATTCAGTCTTCTCCTGCATTTGTCCTCAAGGAACCTGAGTTGCTCCTTCCTGTTTCTCCCCATTAGGAGAGGAGTGCCCAAGTAGAGAGTATTGTGATCCATCCTGTCAAATCTAGAGATCTGTCTAAGGTGTTGCTGAAGGATGTCTGAGGCATTTTTACTAAAAATAATGCTCGACTTATGGGCATTGATGGCCTGTCCAGACCACTTAGCAAACTGCAGGAGGGTTCCCTTCATAGCCACAAGTTCTTGCTCAGTAGACCTTCCAAAAATCATGATGTCATCCGCATAAAGCACATGAGTCACTGCTGGAGCTTGAGAATTCAGTGTAAACCCTGAGTTTACTCCTTGTGCAAACAAAGAGGATAAGGCTTCCATGGAGAGGATAAATATGTATGGAGAAAGAAGGCACCCTTGCCTAATTCCTCTCGTAGGTCTGATGTAGCTGATAGCTTCTCCATTGAAGTTGATGGAGTAAGAAACAGTTGTAATGCAGCTCATGACCAGTTGCTGACTTTTATTCGAAAAACCATGCTTCGCCAGCATATTCTGAATGAATGACCATTCCAGCCTGTCATAGGCTTTGGAAAGATCAACCTTATGGCCAAAAACACGTTTTGTACCTCCTTTAGAATGTAATGATCGTGAAATAGTTCTTGAACTGTGATAATACTGTCAGCGATTTGCCTCCCCAGGGTAAATGCACCTTGGTTATAACAGATCGATACACTCCTTGAGCATTGGTTTGATCCTGTTTAGTAGGATCTTGGTAATGATTTTATAGCATGTGTTGCAAAGGCTTATGGGTCTGAAATCTGATACTTTGTTGGCATTCTGGCTTTTAGAGATAAGAGTAATAAGGGTGTGGTTAATGTCTGAGGGAAGCCTACCAGTGATGAAAAAATGTGTGACAAGATCCTCAAATATGTTCTTCTTGATGACATTAATCCAATGGCTTTGGATAAACCTGGTGCTTCGGTCCCCATCTCTGAACCAGTGTACCTTGGCCCGCTGTTTCCAGAATAGGTCTTCTTGATTAAGCAAATCCTCCATTTCATTACTGAGTCAGATTCAGTCTTCTGTAATTGGCTTCTTATTGATCCATTCCAATTTTTTTACGAATATTCTGAATGTGTTTTTGAGGATTGGGGCAGTAGTTTTTCTGCCATTTCCTTATTTGTTCATGCAGATGGTTGAGCTTTCTCCCATAATTGGATAGCAAGGAAGGACCAATGGACCAACTATTTTTAATGACCTCCTTGAACATTGGTTTAGAGAACCAAATATCCTCCACCCTGAAAATGTGTTCCTTCTTTGTTTTCTAAAGCCATTGCTGTCAAGTAAAATGAGGCTGTGGTCACTGTATATCCTTGGGAGATGGTGGACTGTGGCATTAGGGAATTGGTATCTCCAATCCCCGTTCACGAGGGCTCTGTCCTGTCTTTTCCTGATATGGAATTTAGCTAATCTCTTATTTGACCAGGTGAACAAGGGCCTTGGAAACTAATGCCTATGAGACCTAGATTGGAAATGAAACTAATGAAAAAATCAGTATCTTGTTGTCTAATTCTGGCTCCTCCCTCTTTCTCAGATTGCTTAATTAGTAACTGAGTTGAAATCTCCCATGATTATGAAAGGTGACCCGACTTGTGATCATATTGTCATTTATGTCAGTCCACAGCTTCTTCCTCTGGGTTCATACACACACACACACACACACCAAATACCATCTTCTGTTGTTATCACTGCCCTCCACTTCCAGAACAATCCAGCTTGGGTCCGACCACACCATCGATATGTCAGCATCTTCCTTCCACCACGTACATAAACCCCCTGAGCATCAACATATGGTAATTTTTTATATTTCTGCTCTCTAAAAATTACAGGACCTGTTGAGTTTTGCACTTAAGTCTCAGACAAGAAACAAAAAGTCTGTGTTTATTGAGTGGGTTAGCTGGTCAATGAATCTCATTGTAGAGGTCGCACCCGTACCTCTACAATTCCAAGCGAGCAGCTTCATTTGGAGGATTGGGCCCGATCAATTCGGCAAATGTACCTTTTAAGAATATTCAGTCTATTCATGTCTACAATCGGGCTAACATTGAGAGGTGCATGGGCTTTAATTACCATGGTGTGTAATGAAGTAAGAAGACATGGAATTGGATACTTCAGAATCAACTGAGTTCAGTGATTCAGATAATGAAGAAGATGAGGAGGAATCACAAGATGCTACACATATACATGAAGCAGCCCACGCATCACGAGAAGCACCAGCAGCTCAATATCGACAGCGGTCCCTGGCTACCATGAGTTGACTAAACAAATGAATAATGCAAAAATTAAAAAAAGAGATGCATATTCAAAAAATCCAAAAATGAAATGAATGACTATCTTTGTGAATGTTTCTTTGTTAATTGAATGGTTTGCTTGTGACGAATATCATTGGATGGATGAATGAGATTGAATGGTTGGATCGTTTTGGAAACTATGAAAACCTCAAATGAATGAAAATGGATTACTTTGTTTGAAAAAACTATAGGTGTTTTGTCATCATTAAAAAAGGGGAGGTTGTTGTACTCTGATAGATTTTGATAATAACAAAATATGAAGTGTTTCATGATGATGAGAAAAGACTTGAAGTTATGGACCTCATTAACTTGATTTTTCATATATATATTGATGATCTAATTTGTGTGTTATGTATGCTTGAGGATTAGGTATTGAAGGCAAGAGCACAAGTGACAAAGGCCAAGTCAAGATCAAAATCTAGAAATTTTGGTCTATCAACCCTAGAAGACCAGTCGACTGATTTTCACAGATGTTTTAGGTCTAGTGTATAGGTAATTTCGGTCGACTAATTTTCACAGAAACTTCAGCCTCTACAATGCATGGCCAGTTCGGATGACTGACTAGATGCACTGATCAAGTGAATTTCATAAAAAGTTTAGGTTCTTGGATGTTGCACCGGTCAACCGACTTAGCGAATTGGTCGACTGATTCCATCCATTTTTTATTAATTACAAACCTTCTAGAACTTGTTCGTATCAAGCCCAAGAGTTAACAAATCAACGTGAAATTTTCTGAAAACCTCCCATCTTATAAAAGAACCTATTTTTGAGCTTAACTCATGGAGCCCTAAGCATTTGAAGCTATTTTCTACTCCAGACATTTGCAGCTCATGCCTTATACATCTTGCTTCAACTTGTTCAGGTGTTGAGCAACCAAAGAGAGTTCTAGAAGTCTAGATGGTATGGTGATGTTCAAGTGGATGTGCTAAAGGTGTTTCAAAAGGTGGTGTTCATCTAGAAGCAATATTACATCGAACTTTGCCTGAATGAAGAATCATCATGCTGTGAAGACTCTGGAGCCGAGTTCTATGATAGGGGAAAACTACACTTGAATTGTTGTTTCTTTTTTCTTTCTGTCTGTGTTTTATTTTTCATTTGAACATGAGATTATAATGTGTGTGTGCTTTATTTTTCAAGCACGTGGTTTTGTTTGTGGTTTGGGTGTGCATCACACGTGTGGAGAGTTGTCTCCGTATGTGTTGGTGTGTGTTTGAGCAATGTGTGTGTGTGTAGGTTGTAAGGCATCTACAATCTAATGCGTGTGTCAGGCCTCATGAACATGAGGGTGGACATAGGTTGCACACCTTGTATAACCAAGCCACTTAAAAAATCTTGTACATACTCTTTGTAGTTTGCTTCCATATCTCCTACATCTCTTTCTACGTGTGCATAGGAAAATTAAGTTTCCATCGTGTGTTCCGTTCATATAGCATTAGTTCGTTAATTCATTAAGAAAATAAAAAAAGATTGAGTGTTAATTTAAACTTGGCCAAATCAATTCACATTCCCCTCTTGATTAACTAGTGTACTTTAACCTTGGAGTTCACGAACACCAATCATTGAGTCCACAAAGCCACACGGGGCGGAATTTCCCTGTTATCAAAAAAAAAAAAAAAACTAGTGTACTTGAAACTTCATACCTTTCTTGTTCATGACATGTCCCCCTTTGTAAGTGTTTGTCCAAGGATTTCCGTCTTTGTTTACCACCTCTCTTCGAGCCATGCAATCTGGCCATTGAGGATTGTTGGGGGTGCATGTTGGATGGATATGGTCTTAGACAAGGGATGGTGCATTGTCTCCCCCTCCGATGAGGTGTGGGGAAAGCAATACTCTTGTCAGCCCCCCAAAGGGACAGGGTGCATCGGGTGGGTGGAGAGACCATGCTCTGATAGGGCAGTGATGCCCTGCACAACCTACCCATAACATTGTAGGAACATGCTTGGCTATGGTCGTGGGCACACAGTTTCTTGCCTAGGCTATGGAGACGTGGAGGCGTGAATGGGTTACAATTGGATGATAAAACAATAATATAAATAAATCAAAGAAAGCACGGAGGAAAATTAACAAGCACACAAAGAAGACTTGATTTTTATCCTAGATTGGTGCTAATCCACTCAGCCCCTATGTCCAATCCTCAAGGAAAGATATCTTGAAATTTTCAGTACTATCTCATTGAACTTAGCCCTCAAGATACAACATTGGGTACCAACCTCCAATAAGTTATTGGAACCACTTATATAGGTCTTCCCTTTACCCAATGGGAATACAACCACTTGCAAATCTATAAGTCTTCTCTTCTTCCTAGGGGAACTGTAAATATTGACCCCTAATTGGTGACCACCTGTCCACCAACAAATCTTCCCTTCTAGTCAATTGGAACATTAGATTATTGACCTCCAGTTGGTCACCACCTGTAAACCAAGTCTTCTTTTATGCCAAAGGAGAACACATGCTAAACAGCCCACACGTCTTGTAGCAAGCACAACCTCGAAAATAAGGCTACAGGATGCCAATCGAATGCCTTCTTCAGATGACCTAATAAAGTCCAGCTAGATAGGATTTAAAATGCTCTTCATTTACATCAATATGATTGATCAGATATCTTTAAGATATTATCAGATGCTAATCATAAGCCTTCAAATGTTACTTATGACATTTCCAATCTTAAACAGTTTCATTCAAATATTCAGGTACGATGAATGGAATATTCAACATTTAAATATTCAATATTTAATTAACACATTCCATTTCAATATATTTGATACTCAAATTTTCATATATTACTTTAGACAAAATTGATATCACATCTTGTATTAGATGTCTGGCGGGTCCAGCTCATAGTGAGTGGGGTCTCACTTGAAAATTCTCTATTAAGGAGATCAATTTTTACCATGGAGGACCCCACTGAGTTGAAAATATAACTTAAGGGTGCATTATTAGTGACCCCATTGAATAAAGATCCTACATCCGCTCTCAATTGATGTTTGAATATGGGAAGCAATATTCAAATATCAAAGATAACAATTGGACATCAAATATGTGTCATATTATTCTGTTAACATTAGGCTTGATGAATATACTTTGTTTACTATATATATGTTTATAGGTACAAACTGCCAGATGCCCATTCTCTGAAGTTGCGTGTGCGAGCATGTTTTCCATAATTATTCTACATCGTGTGCATGAGCTAGTCGACAATCGTGTACTGGGGCTTTTGTTGAAGTGGAAAATAGGTGTTCTCATAATACGACATTCCACGGGGCGTCTTGATTGAAGACAGATTAAGACTGGAACTGGCAGCCTTTCCTCTCCAAAAATGCAATATATATGCAAGTTCCTTATGAGGTGATGAATTTAGCAAACTGATGTCATGTGGAATTTTTCATATAATCTAGTTATGATAGATCTCCATCCGTTTCAGGCAGGATAAACGTGAAATACTAAAGAATCATTAAAGATTATATCCAAATTGTAAGGACATATGTTCATAATCCCACACCACCGGAGGGGGACGTTAGCTAGGATCCCACACCATGCACACGTACATAATTGCAGCATGGAACTTAAGGCACCATGTAGTTTGCCTTACTTCGTAATCATAATTGTTCATTGAAACATGCTGCGAACATGGAGAAATGTTTAATATATATATAATTGTCCCTGGAGCAGAAGAGGACAGTTCTCCGATGTTTAACATCCTTGCACTAATACATGCATGAAGGATGTAGATACCTGGAACCCACTATAAAATGCATCAACTTATGCAAATAGTCACATTTAACAATTTTGCAAAGTTGACAGTGAATGTAGAATGCTGTCACATTTGTATATTTCATCTTATGCTTCCGTATCTAATGGTGTTTTTTTTTTTTTCTGAAATAGATAGTCTGAATATATAGTGCTTGTTGCCTATCTCGGTCAGGATCAGTTGTATGTCTGGCTTTTCTATCTAAAGTCTTCATCTTGAAGGTGACATACTAGTGTTATTGAGTGCTTTTGTGCTAGTTGATCTTTGTTATTTTTTCCTCCAGATTGCCAAATTGGATTGGCCGGCTCAAAACAGCTATTTTGATAGAAAGAGACTTATCTTGTCCTTCAAAATTGTGAAGTTGCCCTGACAGGACTCCAGAAAATGGGCTGATAGATGCCGCTTAATTGAGCCAAAAAATGTTTTGATCTCCATCTGTGCACATTGATGTCATAACCTCTCCCCTGCTGTTTTCCTTTGGAATCTGTAGTTGGATATGCACATTAATGATATGGATGAGCATATGCTAATATTACATGATCATGGACAGGTAGAAACTTTTGAAATGACATATTTAATAACAAAGTCAATCAAAAGTTAGAGATTACTCAGTGGCCCTAATGGCCTGTGGCTAGCAGGAAGCAGGGAAATCAGAGGATATTCTCAAGGTAGCTAGGAATTATCTGATATACTTTGCTTATTAGACGAATTTGGATTTCATATTATAGATCTCAAAATTGACAATTTTGAATGCAGCTGTATTAGCTTTGAGTGAGGAAGTGGGCATCTGTGTGTATGCTGGATCAAATGATTGACAACCATCATTTTCCATTTAAGTCGCTCGATTATTGACATGATAAGTAAGCTTGGGCAGCACTTCAAATATCTAAGTCTTCTTTGATATAACTAGTGCAAACCATTATCTTACAAATGGTAACACAGGAAGAAAATCCCCAAAAGAAACAAAGAGTTTGGCAACAATTTGCAAAGAAGTGCTTGGGATTGTTATGTCAAAGGTTTGAGCTCCTATGGATTTTTTAATTAGTTTGGTTTCACTATCATCATAATATGATTTGTTTTTTATGACTTTCCACAACATAGTTTTTCTAAAGCTAAGTGTATGTACCTCCAGGAACTCCAGTTGGTCAAACCGTCCTCTTACAAAGAAACGAATATCATATTTAGCAGCAGAATATTTAATGTCTCTATATGCAACTTTTTAGTGATGAAGGTCTGGATATGTTGAATCCTTGAATTTTATTGCATTGATTAAATATTGTGCATTAGATATGCGATCTTAACATATTCCAGCTGAAAAAAGAAAATACTAACACATGGTTGGAAGCTAACAATATTTCTTTTTCGTTTACACTACCATTACTTAGCTTGAGCACCTATCATCCTACATATTTAATTCTTTTTAGATGCTATCATGGTAACCTCTAGATACATGTGATAGGATCCCATTCTACATCAAAACTAAAAAGTGATCTGCATGAACATCCAAGATTCATATTATGTTGACGGTCAGATAAGTCTTGTAATCTTTTTCGTTTAAAGGATCCAAAGCTTGCATTAAGTTGATAGAATGAGGCTCCTATTTTTTTGGTCATCAAATAATTAAAGATTGGATCTTGGAACTGGAATGTTTGGCTCCTATTCCTAATTTAGAGTCTGTTTGGTTGATTGTTAATATATTCATAGGAAAAAAAAATTCAAGGAAAAATATTTACAAGAAAACAAAAAATATGTTTATTTATTTGGTACCAACGTAAATGATTTTTATGAAAAAGACTTTTTGATAATTATTTTACAATAAATTATTTTCATAAATACTTTTTAAAAATATTTAACAAACAATAAGTATGCATCGGGCGATCATCACTAGAGACTAGCTGTTGGGCGCTAGTCTGCCGCAAGGTTCGAGCATTGACCGTTTGAGTGTCGGCCGCCATTTGGTGCCTACTGTATGTTGTAGGGAGCACGGCCCTCGCCGTCAGTCGTCAAGCGCCAGTCATTCGGCGCCGATTGTCAGCCGTCGAGAGTCGATGGTCAGTGGCCAACCGTTGGCCATAGGGCATCAAGCATCGATCATCGGGCATCGGACGTCAAATGTCAATCGCCAGGCACCGATCGCCAGTCATCGTGTGCCAACGCCGATCTTCGATCACTGAGAAATCGGCATCGGGCACCGGGTACCGGTCGTCGGGCACCGATCGTTGGTTGTCGAGCATCGGAAGTTGATCAGCTAGCGTCAGGCGCCGGCCATCGGTTGCAAGTCATTAGGTGCAGGCATCGGACGCAACCATCGGTCGCCGGTTGTTAGGTGCTGGTCGCCGACAACTATCACCGATCGCCGACCACTAGAATGAGAGCAGAGAGTAAAGTCTTGCTTGTGAAAATCTTATATGAATAAGAAATCAAGGAAAATGATTCACAGAATCTCATCAAAGATGTCAAAATTTATGAATTTTAGGTAAAACAATTCTCGTAAATTAATTTTTTAACAAAATAAGTCTGGTAATATATTATTAGGGAAAATTAAGTGGGGTTTTTTTTATCATTATAGACATATTCACATTAGTTTTACACATGCCGAGACATAGCTCAAACCACCACTAGAAAGTTATACGATTATATAACACATATTTAAATAACAAGTAAAATGATCAAATCTTGGTTACTGCATAAAATTGGGGAAAGCCCTTCCCACCATTACTAGTGAAACTTGTCCATCTCTAGAATTTCATACGATCCATTACCTCGGGTATCGCATAACACATTTGAGTCTTCCCATAGACACTACTACAGTATGGCTCCATGTAATCTATGGTGGCAGTGTCTCATTGGAATAACTTTTATTATCACATTATCATGCTATCACATTATTTCATGCACACGTCACATGTTGTCTCTCTCTCCATGCACACACACTCACATCACACAAACATGTTTAAATAACCAAATAGTAATTAAACAGAATCTAATCATGATACTAATCATATTTTTAAGCCAATTTGCGACATGCTATCCTAACATGATACTAAAAGCTTCAAAAAGACATAACTAATTGTACAGAAATCAAATTATGCTCAAATTTTAACCACGAGATAATTATGTTATATAGAACACATATGTAGTTCATCATAATTTCGGAACAATGAAACTATTTTTCATAATTAAAATAGAAATCAGATTATTTCTTCACATGTACTTAAAAATCATTAACAAATATTTAACAAGTTTAAAACACCCTAAATCATGCTTAGAGAAGTCTAATTAATTGCTATATATGTTGAGCAACTATCCTTTGGAAGATTTGTTGAACAACTATCTCTTTAAAATATTTTGTTTTTGCTATGACAAAACTTTTAAGACTCTCTCTACAAACAAATCTATTGGAATATACCATAAGAAACATGACTTGTATAATACTGTATATCAACACTATCACAAAATTTCTCTAAGTCCACAGCGTATGCTATGTACCATACTAACTCCGACTGTGGACTTCGACTCCAAAAAAGTTGAAGTGTTGAACCATCTGTGAACTGTACTCCGACTCTTCGAAAGTCGAAGTCTATTAGTACTCCGACTTCTTAGAAGTCGAAGTCTAGACTCCAACTCTCTTAAAGTCGAAGTAAGATATCAATTGATGAACACTTTCGCTCCGACTTCTAAAAAGTCGAAGTCCTCTTACTCCGACTCCTGAGAAGTCGAAGTCTCTGTATTTTACTCCAACTCCTTGAAAGTCGAAGTCTATTATTGTTAGCACTTCAACTCCTCAGAAGTCGAACTATGACCGATTGATGCTCTTATCACTCCGACTTTCCAAAAGTCAAAGTTTGTGATCAGTCTCACTGCGACTTCTGTAGAGTCGAAGTTCATATTGTATCTCTTTTCTTTGACTCCAACTTCAAGAAAGTCGAAGT
Organism: Colocasia esculenta; assembly: GCA_014218235.1. Lineage (NCBI taxonomy): Eukaryota > Viridiplantae > Streptophyta > Magnoliopsida > Alismatales > Araceae > Colocasia > Colocasia esculenta. The sequence goes on along the minus strand of CM024754.1, from coordinate 107,602,534 downwards.
ATACTATCAACTTCTATGTACTTGATAATAATTTCTGTATGAATTTGTCATTTCATTAAATCCATGAAATCTTGATTTTAAGTAATTCAATATGTTTGTTATCCCTATGGGATCTTTTACAGAATGAATAAACACTTACATATCCTACAGAATAATACTTTTTCTTATTACCATCATTTAAATATTATGTTAGGTAGGATAATTTATATTCAAAATTACCACATAAAATATCTTTGAAAAGATCTGAAATAATTATACAAATTGGTCTCTTGTTTTTTATCAGAAGTTCAGTTCTTCTCCCTTTTAACAGTTGCCTTGCAGTAAATGCGATGGTAAGTATAAGCTGCATGGGGTATCTGTCAGAGTTCCCCTACCACTGTCAAAACCTCCCCTTACCTTCAGGATGCAACTGTCTGTCTGCTTTTTATTGCACTGAACATCTATCCATCTGAGGTACTTTATACTTTACATATATTTCTATCTCATCTCCCTCTGAAAGTATGGAGGTATCATTTTCTGTCTTGTCCTTTCTTGCAGAACAGTTATGAAGCATACTTTGCTCTCAATCTTTAGTATGGAGTTTTACAGAACAATTAATGAAGACTGTCTATCAAGCCGTGAAGCTACAAACATAGCCTGAAGATGTTGGAAATCTAAAAGCTGAAGGACTGATGAATATAACAAAAGTCTCAAAAGCATTTATATCCAAAGGATCAACGGCTACTCTTCAAACGGTTAGTTCTCTAACGGGCAATTTCAAACGGAAGCTTAAGGTTTCTGAAGCATATATAGAAGCTGAAGTTTTGAACAACACATCATCTTAGATAGAGAGACAGCAGTACACTCAACTCCGCATCTGAATTTGCAAGCAAGAGTCTTCACAAAGCCTTCTATTGAATTGAAAGAAAGAGAGCTGCTTCCTCAGTCCGCAACTTCCAAGCTCTCTAGTTCTTAGAAGTCTTTTTATCTGTTGGGTGGCATTGTATAACTACAGATCGTCTCTTCAGTCCACCCTGTTAGATTCAGAAAGAGTTAAGAGCTGCAACTCTTAATTGTACTCCTTTTGAATTCTCTGTGTTTGCTCATTCTTCTGAGCAGACACACAAGTGTTTCTCATTTTTGTTTTAGATAACCCGCAGGAGGTTTGTTTCCTGCAGTGCCCCTCTTGTGAAGAGAAGACCTACTAGTGTAGGTAGTCTTTGTACCCCTAGTTAAGGGAAGACTTTCTTGGGAGCAAGTGGGATTGTAATACCTCTCAGGTTGAGAGAAGACCAAGCTCTCTTGGCAGTTAGTGAAATCCCAAGAGGTTGCTTAGGGGCTGGACATAGGACTTCCATATGGGAAGGGCTGAACCAGGATAAAATTTCTTGTGCATTTGTGTGATTGTTTCCACCAAATTTACACTTGTTTCACACACTACACTAAACACTAACAACTTTACTTAGTGTTATCTACTTTCAGATAAATTTTTTAAAGTGCAAGAAGCCCTCTTCACCCCCTCTAGGATATCATTAGTGCCATCTCAATCCAACAATATAGAGTTCAACAATTTTTAGAATGCGCACATGTTTCATGGATCTTAACTACTAATTATTCACATGTTTTCATATAAACAGGAATTCCAAATAATTGCCATAATTCACCAAAATAATTCTAGGATTACCCAGTCATGTCATGATGGTTAACACCTCATGATAGAACCAAAAGAATCCAAAATAATCACAAAATCCACAGATTTAACACATAGGATTAAACTGTAAATTTTTGGACAAGATGAACTTGATGTCAGTGGTGGAGCCAGGGAGGTAATTGCCCCCCCCCCCAACTTTTTACATAAATTATCCCTCTTAATTCTTTACATGAATTAAGTCGATATACATGCAAAGATTTTTTTAACTTTATTAATTCCCCCCCCCCTTGTGTTGTGTATCGATGAGCAATTAATCTTATTAATTGCCCCCCCCCCCTCTAAATATATTCTTGGCTCCACCACTACTTGACGTCAACATAGGTTGTCGTTAACTTCAGGTTAATGGCTTACCCCTCGCTGTCAAGTTAGTGACTGCACGCAGTGCAATCCCGATACATGAATCATGGAAAATGGATATCAAAATGATTTTTTTAAAATATCAAAAAATAGAAAAACACTAAGTAACAAGAACACTGAGAGAAACCATAAGTTACTTGCCTCTAAACTCTCCCACAACATGATAATTAAGCCAATGAGGCCCTCTTTGGTACCCAAAGAGATATCCTCTAAGCAAGATCAAATTCGCCTTCTTGTGCACAATCCGGCCATGATCTTCACATCCAAAGCCTTTTCCTCAAGTGGCGGAAACATTCTCTTCACAACATGACCCACGAACAAGAAACAACACAACCAATCTCCTATGGATTAACCCTTCTCTCTCCTTTCAAAACACTCAAACCCTAGCCAAGAGAGAAAAGTTCTCTCCCCCAAATGAACCCTTTTTATACATAGAGAGCCATAGGTCGTGATTATGGTAAAATCCTTGCCCTAACACGACTCTAACTTACCAATCTTATTAAAAGAAACAGCTACATTTGGAGTAAAACTCGGACTAGAACATAGAGAAGTTGACTTCAACATCAGTGGATGTCAACAACAAACTAGACGACAATTGATCTCATCGTCAGATGGCGAAAACCTCAATGAAGGCTGCTCTGGGGTTGACGTCAATGTGGTTGATGCCAACTAGTGTTGACGTTAGCAAGGGTTGACGAGAATAGGGCTGACATCAGCCTTGTGTGATGTCAACTCCCTATTGACGTCAGCCCTATGCGACGTCAACTCATGTTGATGTCATCACATTGTGATGTCACCTAGGCTTGACACCCATCACACTTGACGTCAATTGCTCTCTAGTAGCCACCAGTAATCATTCAAAAACACATCGTCCGGAATTTTGAACATCGTCCAATCGATCTATGGAAAGCACGAACATATAGAAAATATATAGGACATAACATAATGTCTTAACCACATCGCATGATTTTGCATAAATCTGAAGTTTTTCCAGGTTCTCTCCCAAAGGGCAATGATATGACCCCAATTAACCATGTCCCATTGGGATTTCTTGCCGATAAAATATTTCCAAACAAAAAAATTAATTCCCCTGGGGTTTGTGCTCTTGAGGCTTTCCGGTTAATGGTTTTTCGGACTTTTGATAAGAAACATCCAAAACATCAAAATCTTTTAAGAGATTCAATCTTAAAAAAAAACAATTAAGATAAAATTACCAACTTTCAATAGAAAACAAAGCAATAAACTCTTAAGAAATATATATATCGAGATAAAAAATAATGAATAATAAAAATCCAAATCTAACTCTCAAGAAAAAAAAAGCAATTCAAATTTCTAAAAAGGAACCGATCTTTCAAAAAAAAAAAAAGAGATCAAACCCTCAAATAAGTCAATATGTAAAACCCTATGTCCTCAAGGAAAGTAATCAATCTTCAAAAAATAAACTTCGCATAACAAAATCCAATGTTCAAAATATAAAGCTTTCAAAAGACCCAAATTCCTAAAGATGGGGGCAAATAATCAAAGAAAAACAAAACTTTCAAAAGAAAAAAAAACTTCCAAAAGAATACCATTTTTTTAAGGGTAAATCAAAGTTTCAAAGCCTTTAAAGAAAACAAAACTCTCGAAAGAAAGTTAAAATTCCAAAGGAAAACCAAAATTTCCAAGGAAGCAAATCAAAATTTCCTAACTTTCAAAAGAAAGCAAAACTCTTAAAAGAAAACTAATTCAAATTTTCAAACCTTTCAAGTTAAATTTTCAAAATAAATCAAACTTTAAAAATTACCAAAATTTTCAAAAGAACAAACTTCCAAAAGGCAAGATTGCCTGAATTTTCAAAATACCCAAGTTTTGAAATTTCAAAATACCCAAAATTTGAAAAGACAACATTGTCAAACTTCAAAATACCCCAATTTTAAAAGACAAGATTGCCTAATTTTCAAAATAACCAAATTTTAAAAGGCAAAATTGCATATTTTCAAAATATCTAAACTCTCAAAAAGGTGAGATTACCAAAATTATAAAATTTCCAAATCTTCAAAGGGAAGATTGCTAAAATCCTAATTTCCCAAATTTCAAAATTCCCATAATGTTCAAAAGGTAAGATGGCCAAAATTTCAAAATACTCAAATTTTCAAAGGCAAGGTTGCCAAAATTTTAAACCATCCAAATTTTCAAAAGGACAAATTGCCAAATTTTCAAAATTCCCAAACATCCAAAAGGAAAAAATCCCAAAGTGCCAAATTTCAAAATATCCAAAATCCAAAAAGGTAAGATTGCCGAAGTTTTTTCAAAGCCTCTAAATTTTCAAAATCTTCAAACTCAAAAGTGCCAGCTTTCAAAATATCCAAAATCTTCAAGGGCAGAAATGCCAAGCATCCATAATTAGTCTGAGGGTTACAACTGCGAGAGGATCACCGCAATCTAGTGTCAGTTCATGAGATAAGAGTCGTAGCTGAGATCTCTAAGGAACAACCATCGCCAGAATCAAGAGGTTGTAGTTGTGGTAAAGTTACCACAACCCAATCTCATTTCGTGGTACCAAATTCATCGGTCGAGATCTCCAAATTGGTGAAGTGATATGCAAAAGCTCTATAATATGTTTATCTAAAAAACAAAAATGAAATGATAAGAAATGAATCAGAAAATGCTGAATAAAGAAAAAGAGGGTTAAAAATAAATATGTCTTCTAGACTTGTTTAGATTCCCTACTAAACAAGTGCAAAAATGGCCTGAAACCTGATCAAGGTGAAAACTCGCAAGGACGCCATAAGCAAAATCAGGAACCCCGCCATGTGAAAACCTAGAAAGGTGTATGGGCAAAAGTGAAAAGAAGCTGACCCCTGAAAAAAATAAAGAGAGAGAGAGGAGACTAACCTAGTGTTGTGATACCAAATTCCACAACATCTAAGAATCAATATTTGTAGTACCAAATTCTACAACATCGAGGAGCTGTAATTGCGGGAAGATCACCATTGTCCAGTCTCAACACTTGGTATAAAATTTCATATATGGGATCTCCGAGGATAACTTTTGTGGTACCAAATTCTACGATAATTGAAGACTTGATGTGGTGGCACCAAATTTTCCTATGCCAAAGATTCAACTATTGTAGTACCAAATTTTGCAACACCCAGAAGGATGTAACTATGGTACAAACACTAAGGCCAATTCTCAGTATATGATACAAAATTCCATGCTTGGGACTTTGAGTATAGACATTCTGGTACCAATTTTCATGATTATGACTGAGACTTGATCATGATTGAGACTCGATTCTGATGAAGTCTAGGACTTGATTCCGACTAGAAGTCAATTTTGTCTATGACTCGATTCTAACTAGGAGTCTGTTCTGGTTGTGACTCGATTTTGACTAGGAATCAATTATGGCTATGACTCGACTCCTACTAGGAGTCGATTCTTTTTAGGATTGGATTTATTAATAAATTGGGACTTGATTCTTAGCTTATTAATAGTAAGATAATTTTGGAAAACTTTGGTTGAGATTAAAGTTCTATGAATCAATCTTTAAGTTCATGTTGAAAGGTTTTAGGAATAGAATTCAAAAAAAAAAAAAAAGAATCGAGCATGAGACAATGATAGAATTCAAGGCATCTCAGAACTATAGTAGATAAGACACATAAATATTATAGCATCTTGAATTATTTAATAATAAATAAATGGAAGATTCTAAAAGAATAAAAGATGAACAAATAAATAAAATTTGCAAAAGAATTAAATCGGAATGGTTGAAGTAACAATGCAAACTTGTTTCCCATCAAAATCCTAATCTAATTTGGGTTGTGTGGCTAAATTTAATAAAGGGAATGAAGGAAATTTGTAGTTCTGGAAGTTTTAGAAGTGTTCTTAAAACCCTATGCCTTTAAATACACCTCATATCCTCCCTTGGCCGACCCATACTACTACTAGAGGAGCTTTTGGACGTGAAGGAGCCGCTAGAGGAGAAAAATTGAGAGGAGAAAACCCTAGAGCTCGATGTTTTTCTCATTCTTGCCCTAGTCAAAAAAACCCAAAGGTAGGTATTCCCACGAGCAAAACCTAATTAAACTCTACTGTAGGGACATTCTTATGTATTAATCATGATTATAGCATTTTCCCTAATTTTTATTCATTGTATTGCATGTTTTTTAAGGATCACAATCAGGATTTTATGTTCATCTGAGTTCATTTAGTTTATCAATTAATCTTTACTATAAGTTTAGATACATGTTAAAAAAAGAACTTTTGCATGCATTTTCCCTCTTTTTAATGTCTTTAATCAAGAGTATTTTGGGTTTGAATCGACAAGATTTCGAATACAATCAGCTTTTAGGTTCTAGCTATAGTCACGCCACCTTGTTAGGCCATGACTAGAGTCACCCCAAAGGCCCATGGCAAGATAAGACATGTTCTATCATGCCAGCCAAGAGTGGCATGCCTATAGTCACGCCCTTAAAGGGTGGCGCGACTATATTGTCACCAGCACATCAATTTCTCGTTGTTTTGCATGGTCCAAAAAGGTTAAACATGATTTTAAAGTTCTGAGTCAAGCCTCGATATGATGTGTTGTATACTAAGCAAGTGTTATTTTGTTAATACACGAGTTAAAATGTAAATTTATTTCATTCAATCATGTTATCCTTGATTTCTCCATGCTCTTGTCATGAAGTTCTAACTTGAAATACATATCTTTCCTGAAGCAAATTCCTTGCAATACATATCTTTCTTGAATTCATCGTGTTCATTTATGTATTTTACTTTAAATCCAGTTAGCACATTTGATATTTGATTATTTGGATACTTTTGTACCGATGTTTTCTCCCCTCACTCCATTGGTCATGGATCCCACACGACTGCCGAGTCTCGATTGATTACACACCCCTCAGTGATGTCTGAACCCTCCGTTGAAAATTTCTTATTCTGGACCAAAACAGATTTATGTGAGACCTCTGTAAGAATCTGCTACCCATGGATTTTCACATGGTCGCCGAGCTAGTTGTGCCATAAAGAACCAATACCATACTAGAAGCATGTCAGACCCTAAGACATCTTTCTGTTAGTTTCAATGCATTTTCGTGCTCTATGTGTTAACATGCCTATATCCCTATACGTGTTCTTTTCATGCCCATATTGGCCTATGCGTCATGGATATAAATGTGCTGGTTATGACCATGCTTAGACCCTTTCTGCCAGCACTATGTATAATTGTGTAGACCCTTTCCTATCTATATTTTGGGCTAGAAATAATCATTGGTTTGACTGTTCTACTCAAAACGCCTTATCTCTTGCTTGGACATCATATAATATAAGCCCTACATTACAAAGCTTAATCCTTGGAACTCGATGGCCATTAAAAGATTGTCTAGATATAAATGGGATCTTGTATCCACAACTAATACTTGGCAATATAGAAGTGCCTCGTCTGACCCTGTTAGGAGCACTCGGAAGTGTATGTGCCCACGGGAGTTGATTTACTAGGGTGTCTGGCATTACAGTTGAGTAATTGACTTGCTTGATTGATTTATGACAATCACTTCATGAATCATTTATTGACATGTTATATACTCATACTTGATGCTCTGAAGGGTATTATATCATGATATAGCCAAATTCATGCTTGTTTCATGTTGGTATACTTGATCTTTATTCTAGAAGCTATTATTCTCTCTACGTGCTCATTTATCATCCTATTCTTGTTTATTATTTTATATTTATCATGTTGTTAGTTATTCTACTTCTTAACTTGTAATTTACTTAAGGCTTGCCTAGTTAATGGGATATAAATTATACTGAGTGTCTCATTCGCCTAGTTTTTATCTATATTTTTTAGAAAACTCTAAAGTGGATGATCATACAGACAGGGATGAACAAGAGTGATGAGAGACCCACATATCTTCATGAAGTGATCATAGCAGAGTCATAGAGCCTAGTTGAGTCATGTTATTTCTAGCAAATTCCAATGTAATAGTCATGTAAGGCCTTATGTTTTGACCTTGATTAGTGGTTGTAATAAACTTTAGTGGAATGATATCAACAAAAGTATTTATTTGGCTATTTGGTATTTAACAGATTCTTGTTTCATGGTTGTTATTATTTTACTCGCTCTGATTGACACACGTGATTACAACTGCAAATTTCAATTTTTTGCATCGGGGCATGATTGTTTTGTGCTATTGGAGACTAGGATTCCCTAAGATATAGAAAATACAGGATTTAGGATGAATTGCCCTCACCTTGTGTTAATGTCTCATACTAACTATGAGATTGGGTAGACACTTGTTTATTTTTCAAAGCTTTGCTAATACCATAGCTATCAAACCTAAAACCTTAGAATATGAGCTAACTGTCACCACCCTAATTGGGCATGGAACCGAACTTAAACAATTCTACCTTCTAGTGAAGTCATGATTGGAGAATAGAACTTGTTGGGTGATCTGGTTTCAATGAACATATGGATGGTTATGATATGATGTTAGGAGTGGACTGGTTGCCTAAACATGGTGTATTGTTAATTGCTAGAAGGGGAAAGTAAACTTTAGCGAGTACACTAAACTTACCTTCACGAGCATTAGAAACAGTAAACTTCTATCCCTCACTTCTTCCCTTTGATCCTATAGAATGATAAGAGAAGGATGTGTAGGTTTCCTTGTTTTATTGTGATAAAGAAGAGGGAAACCAAAATAGAAGAGATACCCATGGTGAAGGAGTACCCCAATGCATTTCTTGAGGAGTTGCCAGGAATCTCTCAAGAGAGAAAGGTCAATTTTTCTATAGAGTTGATCCATGGAGTAGCCCCTGTATCTAGAGCTCCTTATAGAATGTCACTTACTGAGTTAAAGGACTTGAAGGAAAAGTTAAAGGAACTTTGAGAGAAGGGTTGTTTTATTAGATGAAGTACATCACCTTGCAGAGCACCTATTCTATTCATTAAGAAGAAGAACAGGTCTATGACATTGTGTATTGATTATAGACAATCAAACTACTTGACATTCAAGAGCAAATATCCATTCTCAAGAATTGATGAATAGTTTGATTAGATTTTTGGAGCCCAATACTTTACTACGATTGATCTGAAGTTTGATTATTGTCAATTGAGGATTAAATAGGAAAACATTCACAAGATGGCCTTCAGGAGTAGGTACGTACACTGTGAATTTCTTGTTATGCCTTTTGGTCTAACCAATGCTCCTATAGCTTTTATCTTAATAAATTTATGGTGGTATTCATTGATGACATATTGATATAGTCTATGACCAAGAAGGAACATGAAAAACATCTAAAAATAGCCTTGCAAATCTTGCAAGATAGCAAGTTGTTTGTTAAGCTCAGTAAGTGTGAATTTTGGCTGGACAAAGTATCTTATCTAAGTCATGTGATCTCTAAAGATGGTATAGTTGTTGATCCCTTCAAGGTAGAAGTTATTGGGAGGGACCTACCAATGTGACAGAGATTAGAAGCTTCTTGGGACTAGTAAGATATTATGAAAGATTCATTGAGGATTTCTCTAAGATCACTATGCCTTTGACTATATTGACTATAAAGAAGAATCCTTATGTGTGGACTAAAGATTGTGAAAAGAGATTCCAAACTGTAAAGGAGTGTCTGACTACCGCCCCTATCCTTGCCCTAGCCACTGAAGGGGGAAGATTTGTGGTATACATTGATGCCTCTAGAATTATGCTAGGTTGCGTGCTCATGTAATAAGGCAAGGTTATTGCCTATGCATCTTGACAACTAAAGGCTCACGAGGTCAACTACCCTATGCATGATTTAAAGTTGGCCATTATAGTCTTTGCATTGAAAATATGGAGACATTACCTCTAATGCAAATAGTTCACTATGTACTCTGATCACAACACACTAAAATACTTGTTCTCTTAGAAGGAACTTAACTTGAGGCAAAGACAATGGATAAAATACTTGAAGGATTTTGATTTCTCTATTTAATATCATCCTGGTAAAGGCAATGTTGTGGCTGATGCACTCAGTAGAAAGCCAATGACATCCCTATTGTAGTACCCCATATAAGAATACGTTAAATGGACTAAATCAACAAACAACCAACAACTTGTACTAGTCATTTTTAAAGCTTAAGCAGGTAAACAACTCTAAAGTTAATCATGCTCACTTGGGAGAAGTCCCAGAATGGGTGATCTTTCTGAGAAGTCTACCAGTTAGTACGGTTGTTGGGCTAGTTAGCTGGTTAGGTCATTATAAATGGTATCAGAGTCATACCCCAGTCGAAAGTGCAAGAACTGTCACACAGGATAAAGTGGTTCACTATGGAAGCCACCTCTTGAACCCATAATGGGACAAAGTCCTATATAGTGGGAGCCACTACTTAAACCTGTGGGGGCCTCCTCTAGAACCTTATCTGCCTAGAGGTTTGACTATGTGCTACATGTGCCTAGTGATCAGAATGTCGCTTATATAAGAGGGGTAGATTGTAACACCCCATATAAGAATATGTTAAATGAACTAAATCAACCAACTACTAACAACTTGGACTAGTCATTTTCGGAGCTCGAGCAGGAAAAGAACTCCGAAGTTAATCATGCTTAGTTGGGAGAAGTCTCAAGATGGGTGATCTTCCTAGAAAGTCTACCAACTAACACGGTTGTTGGGCCAGTTAGCTGATTAGGTCGTCACACCTGTCTAGTCTAATACTTGGTGAATGTCATTTACTGGAATAGTTTGCTAGTCTAGGCTTGAATGTGGAGGAAAAGGATGAGCACACCATAATTGCCAACATCAAGATTCAATCTGACATGTTCAGTGAGATCAAGGAACAATTGGACACAATGATCTGGTCTTAGTGTTGGTCAAAGGAAGTCTATACCAGAGACCTTATTTTGCTTTAATTGATGATGGAATGTTGTTGTTTTGAGGACGATTATGTGTATCTGACAATGCAAATATCAAGAAGAAGCTAATGGAAGAAGCACACAAAACTAGATATACTATCCTCCTCAGAGCTACCAAGATATATCAAGACATGAAAGAACATATTGGTGGTCGAACATGAAAAGAGAGGTGGCAAAACTTGTGGCACATTGTTTAACTTGTCAATAGGTTAAGGCGGAGCAGTTCATACCTGTAGGCATGCTAAGACCCCTAGAGATACCAAAATCGAAGTGGGAAAGCATTGGTATAGATTTCATCATAGGTTTTCTTAGGACTCAAGATGAACTTGATGTCATATAGGTGATTTTTGATCGACTGACAAAGTTTGCACACTTCTTACCTATCAAAAGCAAGTGCACTGTGGACATGCTAGCTACACTATATGTCAAAGAAGTGGTGAGATTGCATTGTATCCTTTTTTCTATAGTCTCAGATCGGGGTCTTAGATTTACCTCTCATTTCTGAAAAGAACTATAACTTGTATTGGGAACCAAGCTGAATTTTAGTACTACTTTTCATCAATTGATAGATGGCCAGACGGAGAACACTAATCAGATTATAGAAGATATGCTAAGAGCCTATGTAATTGACTTTGAAGGCCACTGGAATGAACATTACCACTTATTGAATTTGCATACAATAATAACTATCAAGCTAGTAAGCAAATGGCTCCGTTTAAAGTACTTTATGCCAGAAGCTGCAAGTCACCTACATGTTGGGAAGAATTCAGTGAGAGGTAATGGCTAGGCCCATATTTGGTACAAAACAAACAAAATGTTATACTCTATAGATTTTGATGATTATAAAACATCATATTGAATTGATGAATTTGAACTTGAATAATTGATGAATTGTTTTACAAGCTTAAGACCCCATGAGATTGCATATTTCATATTTATATTGAAGGTCTAATGTGTCTTGTTTAAGTGTGAAAGATAGAGTTCAAAAGGTCTAGAAATATGTGTCTCAATGGCACATTGTATGGAATTTGAAAGGCCAAGCAAGAACTGGACAGAAAGAAGGTAATAATTGGAAATTCAATTTTCTAGTCGATCAACCCTAGCAAATCAGTCGACCAATTTTCACTGAAGGTTGAGAACTAGAACAATCGGAGCTCTAGTCGACTGATGCACTAGATCTATTGATTGATTTTCCCAAAAACTTCAATTCTGGGATAGTCATGCTTCTGATCGACTTATGGTCCTAATATGGTCGATTGATATGAAAGTTTCCCTTTGCAGGCTTTCATAATATAAGTCTGTTCAAACATGGATTCTTTCCTAATCTTTAGGATTCTTATGCAACTATAGATACAAGGTCTTGGCATGATTTTGAGAGATTAGAAACTAGGATCTTCGTGCCCTACGGTCTAAAGCTTCCACCTTTGCCATGGAGAAGTCCGGAACAATCCCTAGAGTTGTAAAATGGTCTCCATGGACCCAAAGTTTTCAAAAGGTGTTTGGGACATCCTAAACGCTTGTTGATCAAGTTCAAGACATGTTATTATGTAGCAAAAAGATTGCTTGACTTAAGGACGTGGTTCAACATCAGTTGGGCTACTACAAGTCTATATCGAACATTCTACATCGAGCATTGGACTACAAAGCCAATATAGACAAGGGGAAACCTATGCTTTATTATTTTATTTATTTTCCCTTTGTCTAGAGTTTTTCTTTGTGTTTGAACTTGGGCGAATTAGTGTGTGTGTGCACTGTGCATGATATGTAGTCTTCAGATTGTGTGTGTGTTGTTTGGTCGTTTAACTGTATGTGTGTGTGTGTGTGTGGTAGAAGTATTTTCCTAGTGTATGACCCTCACGTGTGTGAGGGGTGGACATAGGCGTGTTGGCCCACTGTAGCACAGCAGAGGGGGGTGAATGAGCGTAGCAAGAATTAACACTTCAAAACAAAACCTTAATGCAGAAGCATTAGTTAGAAAATAACCGTAGTGAACAAAATAAGCAGCAGAATCACACAAAGGGACATAAGGATTTATGCTAGTTCAGCACTTCTCTCAATGGAAGTCCTACATCCCGTCCCAAAGAAAACTCTTGGGATTTCACTAACCCGGGATATAGCCCCCCCCCCCCCCAATGGACAGACAACATTCAACTCCCTACTGGTTCTCCCTTCAACACAAGGGGCACACTGAGTATAATCTCTCAGCCGAACACAACACGCATCACCCTAGCTGGTCTTCCCTTCTACACAAAGGAAAAATTGAGTACAATCCCTCAACTGGACAAACCACCCAGCACACTAGCTGGTCTTCTCTTCTCACAGGAAGAAGAACAAACCTATCTTTCCTAAGAATAAAAAGAGCAAGCTGTCGTGATCAAGTTCAAGAATAATAGACTTGAACTTCCTTGATCTTCGACAGCAACATGAGAGCTAAAGGAAATATACAAGAAGCTCGATCCCATAGGCTCACAAACTCTTTCCCAGATTTACAATGTCACACAAAGAGAGATGAGAAAGAGTGCTTGAATGCTGAACACTTGAACATATTTTCTTGTTGCCTTATTGTGTACATCTCTAGCTTCAAGGCCTTCATCTTCTTTATACAGCCTTTTGAAGAAGACCATTGAGGAGATCTGTTAGAGCTCCTTTTTACTGTTACTCTTCTTCTTCTTCTTCTGCTACTCTCGTTGTATCTAACGTATGTCTTCTTGTCTATACTAGTTACTTGTAACAAATTAGAGTCTTCTCTAGCTTATGCATGTTTCCAAGGTTGCCAGTAGCAGGTGCAACGTAGGTCTTATGTGAGTACCAGAAACATGTGTATGTTGAACCACTCTTATATAATATCCTTTCATTTTGGTGATAACAACACTCATGTTTATCATAATCGTCCTTAATATAATTCAATATCATTCTTTATCTCATGATTATTGTATTTTGCATCGCTTCATAAAGATTTACACTGATCTGTTACTTAGACATTTGAAATTCAACTTCGTCATGCATGTTTTGATCATATTCAGTCGAAGTTAGCTTCTTCATATCCGAAGCTATACTTTGTCATATCCGAAGCTATACTTCGTCATATCCGAAGTCCACTTCGTCATATACGAAGTTACACTTCGACATATACGAAGTTACACTTCGTCATGCATGCTTTTGGTCATATTCAGTTGAACTCCAACTTCGTCATATATGAAGCTAACTTTGTCATATATGAAATTCTATACAAAGTTCACTTTGACCGACTGCATATTTCAGCTTCGATCGACAATGTTATTTTTTGTTCATCCAAAGTCCACTTCGTCATATACGAAGTTACACTTCGTCATGCATACTTTTGGTCATGTTAAGTCGAAGTCCAACTTCGTCATATACGAAGCTAACTTCGTCATATACGACGTTCACTTCAACTGACTGCGTGTTTCAGCTTCAACTGACAACGTTATTTTCTATTCATCCGAAGCTACACTTCATCATATCTGAAACTACACTTCTTCATATCCGAAATTCACTTTGTCATATACGATGTTCACTTCATCGTATTTGAAGTTAACTTCATCATATCCGAAGCTTAACTTCGACCGACTATGTTGTTTTCTTGTCCAGTTGAAGTGTATATCGATTGACGACTATGTATATCAATTGATGACTTTGTATATGTGATACCCTAGAATTTTTATTCTTTTATATCGTGTATGTGTATTTACTTGTTGTGTGTATAGCATGTGTATTCAATTGTGCATATTACTATTTTTATACTTCTCATGAACATATACATGCATATGTATATATATGATATTTTATGTGAGAATAGACAATTAGCTAATTTTATGTATATTGTGTATACTAAAATCCTAGGCATATAATGCTTAAGTAATATTGTGTATGTCTAATATAATTATTGATGTGCATGTTATATTCATCTATTTCAGGTATAGTGTACATAACCATGTTGTATACGTGTGAGTAGATATTATACATATGTTAATTCAAGTGTGTGCATGCAAGAATTAATGATTATTGTATAAATTATTCTTAGTTAACTTATTTTATATTGCATATTAATGATATTATGCATGTACTATCTAAATCTTGAAGTACATATTATACTACCTATTCCATGGATATTGTGTGTAAATATATGATGTACATATGTATATATGTATGTTATCCTATGCATGTGATGTCTATCTATCTAATTCTATGTACATTAAATTATCTATAGTGTACGAATAGTACTTAAATAACATTGTGCATTTGATAGGTAAGTATTGCTATAGACCATGTAAGTACATGTGAGTTATTTTCATACACGAATACATATATATATTGATGTGTATGCTTTATCTAATTTTGTACATATTATATGTATTAATTCCATGCATATTGTTTGTGTTGTGCACATAGTAAGAGTTATTATCATAATATATATAATTGTGAGTTTATTTCTGTCCATGCAATATATATTTAAATGTGTATGAATTATTTAATTAATGATGTACCTATTGTATTTAATTATTTTATGCATGTTGTGAGTAACCATGGTGTGTATATGTATGCATACACATGTTAATCTTGTTTAAATAATATTTATCTACTTTAAGCATGTTAAATTATTTATGATGTGTAGGTTACTTAAATAATAATGTGCATGTAGTATTTAACTAATGATGAACACATTTCATTCATAGGTTTATGCATGATGTATGTAATCATGTAATATATAAGTATATATGCATGTATGTATGTTATTTATGCATATTACCTTTAATTAAGATTAGTGTAAGTTATATTTAAATAAAAATTATGGATTGCATGTACTTTATGTGGTGAAGATATATGTAATTAGTTTTACATATATTAAATTATTTAGGGTGTATATATGCATTTATTTTAAGGTTTGCAGGTGTTTTGGCCAAGTTGCACAGTTGGCGGCCACCACTGTGCCGCTGGCAAGTTGACTACAACCGATGTTGACGTCAACTCCAAGTTGACTACAACCGATGTGGGCGTCAATATCCCTCCTGTGTAACGGTTCCAAATTTGTTAATGCTCGCGTTTTGGCCGGTTCTAGATTAGGAAACCCATCCTAATGCGTAGGAAACCTACCCTATTGCGTACCCCAACCCCCAAGCCTATAAAATACCCATCCTAGGGCGAGGGGAATTCTTTTTGCTCTTGTGAAACACTAGCACTCGAAATGGAGAAGAGCTGATCTTTGGAGGGCCGAATCCGTCGACTGGAGGTGTTCCCCGAGGAGCTACATCAACTGGGAGATAGCTTATACATAGGAGAAGAGGTTTCAACTCCGAGGAACCATCTGCATCATGAAGAGAACCAGATTTAAGGAGAGTTTGAGCACTTTCTTGGCAGGGCCGAGGAGGGCTTCAACGACATATTTTGATCTTTTTAGATATTTTTTAGAGGCAAATAAACCCTAGATCTCAATCTTAGACATGTCCCCTAAGTCCAAGGTATTTTTCTGGATTTTTCCTTGAGTCCTGGAACCCCAAATTCTCCTTTGTATTGAGTGCTGTCTGTGTGTGCTGCTGGGAGGAAGTTGGCGGCAGCATCTGCTGTAGTCAAGTTCCTGAGTTAGCGGCAAGGGATGCTGCAGTTAACAGTAGGCGGCCACATCCCTTGACGTCTACTTCTTCAGTGTCCTGAAAATGTACTATTTGATCTTTTTACATTGTTTAAATGATTTCTGGATATAGTTACATGCTGCAAATTTTATGTAGGATTGTATACTGTCAGTAGGCCATATCATGAGGTTACCCTAATTTTCTAAGAAATGTGTTAATTATTAAAATTCAATAACTGAACCGTGAGCATTATATGAGCATGTTTAAATCTTGTATAAATGGATTTACTGTAAGTTATGGTTTTATAATTTTTACATGACAGCATGAGGATTGATGTTAGATTTCCGAACTGCTAACACCCAACCATGTTTAATGATATTTCAATGAATATGTCTGAAATCTAGATTTAATTGTAGAAATTATATTTAATGTTCGAAAAATCTGGAAATTTTCATATGTAATTTGCTTACTGTTAATAACTTGGGATAAAAATTTAGAACTAAATTGATGACAACAAACATAATTATTAGTTAAACCATGGAAATTACTCATATTAGTTATGTTGAATGTAATCTTGTGTAATCTAGTAAATTAACAACATGTTTAGGACTGTAATGTGAGTTGTTCTATTTCTGAAAACAGTATTATCATGATTAGGTTAACTAAGACATGTGCAATTGATAAATAATACATGTAAAGTGATTTAATAGATTACGTGAAATGTGTGAATAACGAGGAAAATGTGATGAAGTAAATGTGTAATAATTGGGCCAAGATTGACACTGCTACCCTAGAGGCTTCGAGATCTGTACCATAGAAAAGTCCCTATGGGAGGCTCTACATTGAGAAAAGTATATCCTAAGGGCATTAGGAAAAACCTGGAGGTGGACAAGTACCACTGGATAGGGTGGAGAGGGCTTCTCCCGGTCTGCGCAGTTACCAAGATTCACCACTACATTGCCTAGGTGGTGAGTATGTGATTATGAGTTATGTGATTATGAGTTATGTGTTATGCGATGCGATGGGTTGTGCTATGAGATGAGTTATGAGCTATGAGATATTGGTTTGCGTCCTCTAGTAGGTGGTTAGGACTATGTGTCATGGCATTTTAAGTGATGGAATATGAATAAAGTGTAAGATGATATGCGAATGTGGCACGTGATGAGTGCAAATGATATGTTATGTGATAAGTGAAAATAAAAGAGTATATGACATGAAGAATATGTGAAAAGATATGTAAGGGAGAGTTAATGTTAATGAGAGTGTGCTTGCATGTGAAACCAATGTATTAATGCAATATGTTCATGATTTCATGTATTAATTACCTCAATTGCAATACCATATTTAGCATCATGTCATGTAGTTTATTGTTCTTCATGTAAATGTGCATGTGAATAAATATATGCAATCATGTCTTTTATGCAATATGAAAAATGAACATGTGGAATTTCTAAATGAATGAGATTGTGTGTGAACAAATCTAATTCCATGTAATTGAGTTTAATTCATGACAAAACAACAAGTAAAGTATAGTTATGAATGTGATAAATGCATGAAATAATGCTTAGGTTCCATGCTAGATGTGATGTTTACTTAGCGTAAAGTTCTATGTTTAAGTGCTTATTGTTGCCAACCAACTTGACTATATTTTAACTCTTCAATTCATGCTAATAAATGTGAAACCATGTGTAATGAATTTTATTTACATTAAAACAGTAAGTAAAATGTGCAATTAAATATGAAAAGTGCATGTGAAAAGTGAATAGTCATCATACTAGGTTGTTCATTTCTTTATGCTTAATTCTATGTTCTCGTTTGTACAAATGTATCATGAAATGGATTAATGTTTGGATGGATGATTCATGCTACATGTTAGGTGTAGAAAATACGTACAAGTGTATGTTAATATCCATGATTTAGTATAAACATGTGATAGTCTAAAGCACGTCTAGGTGATTTAAATGTGCTACTAGTTAAGAGTATGTACCATGTAAATTGTTGTAGTTAAATGATAGTATGTATTTTGTTATTGTTTGATAGCTTAATATGAATGTGATGTGTTTAAGGTTAAGATTTTGGTTTGCTTGCTGAGTCTTTCGGTTAGCCGATGCCAATCCTGTTACCTTACGTGGGTAGGTTGCCTGTGAAGCTTTTAGCTTCGGCGACCAGTTGTTGTAATGATTTGCCTATAGACGTGTGGCCTAGGCTTTGCAGTTATTGAGCGGACTAGTGGTACTGTGCTAGTCCTGTTGTCCCTTTTCCTCTCCGAGATTTGTATTAGCTGATGTAATTATGTGAGTTGTTGTTAATTATGCTTTATTGTGAGCATGATATGGTTTGGCTACTAATGTTACCAGTGAGACCCTCTGGGGTTGAGCTTCTTCAGTGTTGTGTGTTGTTTTTGGGTGGTCCCTACTGAGCCTGTGACTTGTTGAGGCTCACTCCCTTACAGTTCTTGCTGCAGAAAACACATCTGAAGGCGAATCGGAAAGTGAAGGAAGTGAAAAGAACAATGAAGATGAAGAAGCTTTCCTCTCAAGACGACTACAACGAATTCTACCTAAAAAGAAATATCTGTCCGGAGGGAGACACGTCAATAAAGGCAAAAAATTCAAAAGACTTGAAGGCAAAGAATTCAAAAGACCCGAGTCTATCTGTTATGAATGTAAGAAGCCTGGACATCTTAGGGCTGAGTGTCCGAAACTTAAGAAGGTAGAGTTCAAGAAGAAGGATAATACCAAGAAATTTAAGAAATACAAGAAGAAGGCTATGGTTGCTGCATGGAATAATGAAAGTGACACAAGCAGTGAATCAAGCTCCAGTCAAGAAGAAGAAAAGGCCAACCTAGCATTTATGGCAAATATCGACGATAAGGTAACTTCAGACTCTTCTTTTACTTCATGTAATGACTTTGATTCGGATAGTCTAGAAGAAGCATTCAATGAACTATATGATAAGTATGAAGATGTATGTAAACAATTAAAATCAATCAAGAAAAATTATGCATGTCTTGAAATAACTAACTTAGATTTAAAATCAGAAACTGAACAATTGGAAAAGTAAATTTAGAACTAAAAAGAAGAAACGAGTTACTATATGAAGATGTAAAAATTAAGAATGAAAAAATATTAAGTCTGGAACGCCAAGAAACCATAAGTAAATTTAAGAATGAAATAAATATATTAACAAAAGACAACGAGTATTTAATAGCCACAATTGAGAAGTTAACTAATGGAAGATCTTCATTAATATTAAGAGGGGCAAGAAGATCAGGTAGGAAGAAATATGGAATTGGATATACTCCACCAGATAATGAAGAAACAGTTGTATATCCCAAAATATATCCACTGCCAAGATTTGTAGCAGAACAGGAACCTGGTTATAAAACAAAAACAAATAAAAACAATAAGCCAAACAAAATAATAAATGATATTTTCTGTTGCACTCACTGTAATAAATTGGGTCATACAAAAAATACTTGTACAACTAAATACCTAAAGTAGGTTCCAAAAAGGAATTCTGTAGAAGCTAACCAATCAGGACCCAAAAGAACTTGGGTACCTAAATTTCATTGATTTATTACAGGGAAGTCTTAGAGCATCAAAATGGTATCTGGATAGCGGGTGCTCAAGGCATATGATCGGAAATAAAAAATTGTTCTCATTTATCAAAAATGAAAAAGGAATAGTAACATATGGAGACAATGATAAAGGTACAGCCATGGTTGTGGAACAATTGGAAGTAAAGACAAGACATTGATAGAAGATGCTCTCTGCGTCGAAGGTCTCAAGCATAATTTGATCAGCATCAGTCAGCTATGCGATAAGGGTCATCAAATTAAGTTTTAGGAATCCAAATACCTAATCATCAAGGAAGAAACAACAATCTTTGAAACCTACAGAGAAAGAAATCTTTATGTACTACATCTAGAAGATTTAAAAAGTCAAGATATTTGTTTGGCAGCTAGCAAAGAGCAAAATGCTGAACTATGGCACAGAAGACTAGGACACGCCAGCTTGGATGGAATCAGAAAAGTTATCAAATATGACCTAGTGGAAGGTCTACCCAAGATGAATTCAAGATTGGATAATATCTGTGAACCTTGTGTAAAAGGAAAACATGCAAAATCTTCTTTCAAATCCAAGACTATTGTCACTACCTCTAAACCTTTAGAATTGCTTCATATGGACCTATTTGGACCAATGAGAACTACAAGTTTAGGAGGGAGGATTTTGGATTTGTTATTGTTGATGATTTCCCCAGATACACATGGGTATCATTTCTTAAACACAAATATGACACATTTGAAACTTTTGTAAAGTTCAGCAAGCTAGTTCAGAAAGATTAAAAGTTCAGTATCATAAGTATTTGATCAGATCATGGAGAAGAATTTCAAAATGACAGGTTTGCAGAATTCTGTGATGATCTAGGGATTGAACACAACTTCTCAGCACCAAGAACACCTTAGCAAAATGGAGTAGCTGAGAGGAGGAATAGAACACTACTGGATATGGCAAGAAATATGCTATTTGAATACAACCTTCCAAGATATTTCTGGGCAGAAGCAATTAATACAGCTTGCTACATAATCAATAGAGCTATCATCAGGCCCATACTGAAGAAAACAACATATGAACTATTCAAGCAAGAGAAACTCAAGATCAGCCATTTCAAAATATTTGGATGCCCATGTTTCATTCAAAACAATGGTAACTTGGATCCCAAATCCGATGAAGGTATTTTTATGGGTTACACTTCTAAACCCAAAGGATATAGAGTTTTTAATAAAAGGAGTTTATAATTGAACAAACTGTAAATGTTATTTTGATGAATCTAATCCTTCCTTGAGAAAGGAAAATGTTAGTGATGATGAAGGTACATAAAATCTATGCAAGAAACTGAAGGAAGCATCCATCAAAGATAATGAGGATCCACCCTTGGAAGAATTACGACAAAAAGTCATTACTCATAATGATCTTCCTAGGGAATGGAGATATAAAAAGGATCATCTAGAAGAAAACATAATTGGAGATCCATCTGTTGGGGTAAGAACCAGAGGTAATGTTATTCCTTGTGATTACCTAGCGTTTGTCTCTCAAATAGAGCCAAAGATAGTCAATGAAGTACTAACTGATGAATCTTGAATTCTAGCCATACAAGATGAAATAAATCAGTTCAAAAGAAATCAGGTCTGGTCCCTTGTTCCTAGACCATCAGATCCTCCAGTAATTGGCACCAAATGTGTAACGTCGCGTGTTTTTCGGATCCATGCGGATCATGTGTGTTGTGGTTGTGATGGCTGTTGTGAGGCCAATGTGAGTTGGTTGTGTGGAATGTTTGGTATGGAGGTGTGGTTTGTTCAGGTGAGGTGCAGGTTTGGTCCTGAAATGAAATAGGACTTGCTGCAGTTCAGTTGGAGTTGGCGGCCAGGGGTGGTTGTTGACTTGTTGGCGTCCAGGTGTGTGGCCGTTGACTGCATGATCTTGGGGGCACAAGATGTGAACGTTTAGGGTGGCGGTTGCCATTGGCGGCAGAGTGGTTGATGCCAACCTGAGAATTCTGCAGGTTATAGGGTCACCCGAGGGCAGGTTTCCTACCTTGTTCTCATTCTCCCTTGCCCCAGCTTCTTGTCCCAGTGTTCCTAAAGCTTCCAACAGGTACTGAAGGGTGCTTGGAGGATCGTGGGATGTGTGGCGTTGCTGAATTGCGCGAGGAAACGCCGTGGCGTGGTGCAATTCCCGTGGGAGCTCGCGGAGGGTTCGGTGTGAACCGGGAGAATTCAGGAGGTTTAAGCGTGTTCTAAGGTAGGGGACGAACCCTGTTAGCTCCGTAGGATGATTAAAATATAACTTAACCACCTGAAACAACAGATTTAATGCATTTTGGATTAAGTTGCACCATGCGGGGATAATGGGTGGTTTGGTGAATTCAAGTAGTAAAGCATGTTGTTTTAGTTTAATTATAGTGCATGGATGTTAGAGGAACTGTTACTGTATGTTTTTCTGTGGTTTTAACGGTTGGAAAACCTGTAGAATCGGATTAGGGTTTCTACAGGGTTAAAGGCCGAAGAACTTGGCGTCAACATCGTTTGTCGCCAAGCTCATCAGCTAGGATATAGATGGCCAGATCCATTGCTGTCTACTTCTTGTAAGCGGCAGTCGATGTAGCCTCCTACTGGTATATAAACAGAAATGACTATTTAAAGTATTTGTCGGTAATGAATGGTGCATTGGCACCTGAGGTGCACTGAGTGCACATAGTTTTCGTGTTCAGCATACAATGTATGCAGTTAGCTACTTACTTTCGTGGTTGCGTGTTGTTCACGCGAGACCAGTTGGGTTCACGTGTAGTGGACCGTTGTTACTTGAGGTTTACGTGAGATTTCACATGGTTTGTGTGTGACGTGCACGTGGTTTTGTGTACGTGGCGAGTAGTACGACGCCTACCGTGGTTACCTCTCCAGTTGGATGCCCCAGGTTCTTTATGAGCCAGGCTGTTAGCTCGGGGCTTTGTCCCGGTACTTGTGTTGTAACGTCGAGGTCTATGTCATCTGAACTGGACACCCTCACTCCTGTGTTTGAGTTGTACGTCCAGCTGAGGGAAAGACGACAGTGAGACAGTGACACTTGTGTTTGTCTTAGTCACTTGTAGCGCGCTCTTAGTTGGGGGTACGAACACCAGTAGACGTACTGGACCCCAGCTAGTCCTTTTCCAGTGCCTCACTCTAGAGTGTTCGGGCCAGGATCTCTAGAGGTGCCAGGCATGGGCCTGTGACCGTGTGGTCCGCAGGTGGTGGTGTTTAGTTGGTCTCCACAGTTGCTTGACCTTTTCACGTGGAGCGGCAGCTGGACCTTTCGTCTGTGGCTGTGAGACTGAGAGGTAGACTTGTGTTAGCTTGTCCGAGTCAGTTTCTGGTGTCGCGAACCAGTTCACGTGGCTCGTGTTTGGCTGTCTCTACTTTAGCTTGTACACCTGTACTGGTTTGCCGTTTAATTATTAAAGTTATTTCTCGTAGTCGGCAGATGGTGAGTACTTTTACAGCTTTAATATCCTGTTTAGCTGTTCTATAAATTGTTGATATTGTTTACTGCTTTCTTACATGTGGTTTTGGTTTGCTCGGTGTTGGGGGAGTTCCCTACTGAGCCAGTGACTAGCGAGGCTCACCCCTACCCCCACAGGTGAGAGCGAGGAGGACGTTTCACGACCGTCGTCCAGTTCAGAGCCGCGCCGTAGCGGTGCAGGGTCGGTACCTCCAGCTGTGTAGTAGCAGCTCCAGCAGTGTAGTGTAGTTAGTTATTTATTTTCTTCAGTTGTACCTCGGGGTATGCCCCAGGCTCTTGTACTTCTTTTCAGTTTTGTGGAAATATGGCTATGTAACATGTGATATATATATAAAATGTGGTGTGTTCCTTTGTGTTTACACGGACTGTTGTTTGGTATCCCTTGCGAGGCTTCGGCCCGTTCGCGAGAGGTGGACTCGGATCAAGTACGTTATTGGTTTAACGGGCTTGGCCGAGGTGTTCCGTCTCAAAATGGGTGTTCAGAAACAAATTGGATGAAGCTGATGTTATTACTAGAAATAAGGCTAGACTGGTTGCTCAAGGCTATTCTCAAGAGGAAGGCATAGACTTTGATGAAACCTATGCACCAGTTGCTAGACTTGAGGCTATTAGAATTTTACTTGCTTATGCATCTACATTGGATTTAAAACTTTTTCAAATGGATGTAAAATCAATCTTTTTGAATGGTGTTATAAAGGAGAAAGTCTATGTAGAACAGCCTCCTGGTTTCGATGACTCAGATTATCTTAATTAATGTTTTTAAATTATATAAAGCTTTGTATGGTTTAAAACAAGCACCCATAGCTTGGTATGAAAGACTTAGTGCATTTCTATTAAACCATGATTTTATTAGATGAAAAGTAGATAACACTCTTTTCATTAAATCGAGTGCTAGAAATATATTAATTGTTCAAATTTATGTAGATGACATTATCTTCAGATCTACTGATGAATCTCT
This sequence comes from Colocasia esculenta, assembly GCA_014218235.1. Classification (NCBI taxonomy): domain Eukaryota; kingdom Viridiplantae; phylum Streptophyta; class Magnoliopsida; order Alismatales; family Araceae; genus Colocasia; species Colocasia esculenta. The sequence goes on along the minus strand of CM024754.1, from coordinate 107,578,019 downwards.
ATGCAAGTATTTTGAAAAGCTATTGCAGGGAGAATTTGAAATGAGCATGATGGGAGAACTCAACTACTTCCTTGGACTATAAATCAAGCAAAGCAAGGAAGGAACTCACATCAGTCAGATCAAATACACCAAGGAATTATTAAAGAAATTTAGATTTAAAAATTCCAAACCACTGTCTACTCCCATGAGCACATCTACCAGGTTAGATAGTGATCCAAAAGCTAAGAAGGTGGATCAAAAACTTTACAGAGGTATGATTGGTTCTCTACTTTATCTAACTGCAAGTAGACCTGATATTTTATCCAGTGTATGCATGTGTGCAAGGTATCAATCTGATCCTAAGTAATCACATCTGATCTCAGTAAAAAGAATTTTTAGATATTTAGCTCATACTCATAACTTAGGTCTATGGTATCCTAAAATATGTGAAACAAACTTAATTGGATACTCGGATGCTGACTATGCTGGATGCAAAGTGGATAGAAAAAGCACCAGTGGTTGTTGTTAATTTCTTGTAGGATGCTTAATATTGTGGTCTTCAAAGAAACAAAATTCAGTAGTATTATCTACAAATGAAGCTGAATATGTAGCCGCCGAGAGCTGTTGTACACAACTCTTTTGGATCAAACAATAGCTTGAAGATTATGGACTACACATCAAAACTATTCCACTGTTATGTGACAACACTAGTGCTATCAATCTCACCAAGAATCCTGTACAACACTCGAGGACAAAGCATATTGAGGTTAGATATCATTTTATTAGAGATCATGTAGCAAATGGTAATATAAATATTTCCTTTATAGATTCTCAAAATCAGTTAGTAGACATCTTTACAAAAGTCTTACCTGAAGAGAGATTACCTCTCTAAGATGGGAATTTGGCATGTGCAATTTGTAACAGATTTATCTACGTATAATTGAAATAAAATAATCTATTTCAGAACATGTGTTAACTCTCTCTCTGTTATTTAAATAATTATTGTACTATCTTCTATTCTTTTCGCCTTTACGCTATCATCACACCATTTGTCGTCTTGTGCATTTATTGATCTGCCCTTTTCTTACTTTATCCCTCTTTAATTCGGAGGCAACTCATCCCTTACTGATTCTCTCTCTCTCTCTCTTCGTGCCCTTTCGACTCCAAGGTCTGCGAAACCCTCCATCGACTCCTGAATCCTTCTCCCCATTCTCAAAAGATTTGATCTTCTCGCTAAATTCTTGAGGGGTTTTACTCTCTTCCTTCACAATCCTTCAGAGTTTTTCCTTGTAATTTCCATAGTCACTTCTAGAAGTTCCAGCAGTTTGGGAGGTTATAGTGCTGCTTTCCTCGCGGCAAATCAGCTCGAAAGATTTCAGGCAGTGAAGATCAAGATTTACAGGAATAAGGTAGTTGATTTGGCAGATTTGGAGAGGCAGATTTGGAGAAGCATGGGATGGTTAGTGTGATTGAAGCACTACAGGGGATGAAGTTGACAGAGATATGTACTGTTTCCGAACCCAGCTATCAGCACTTAGTAAAGGCATTCTATACCTGCCTTCAGTCTGAAGATGAAGGAACACTCACCACTTTTGTCAAAGGTAAGGTCATTCGTATCACTCCTGATTTGTTAGAGAATCTATTTAGTGTTTCTATGGAAGGTCACAGCTTGATCAACTTAGTAGATATTCATGACAAAGGCCTTGGGATTATTGGAACAGAGTATAAGCTCAAGGAAGGAAAAATAGACATAAATTAGTTTAATGCTTTCAATAGGCTACTACTGTAACAACCCTCCTTATATCGGTACGATTTTACCAATCCCCATCGGTACAAAGAGCGTCGTCACAGTGAGATAATAACCCAACACTAAACGATAGGTTGATATGTACATGAATATAATTGAGTACAACAGGAATATAAGAAATAGCTCAACTTCATTCCATCATCATCATATTATTCCACAGTCTAAATAGAAAAAGGAAATGATAAAGTCCACATTATTGCAATTTTCAAAGAACTACATTGTCCAAACATTGTCTATAAGAATAACATTATTCGAACTATGAAAGGAAAGTAAAACTACTAAGTGCTCCACAATACGGCTACTCTTCAGGCTCGGCGTCTCTCCTCGCTACATCCTCCTCAAGTGCGGAAACTCCTGTCTCTCCTGTACGCCGAAGCAAGTATGAGTCTTAAAGATCCAGCAAGCAATCTAAAATCTCAACCTTACACATATCACATACACACTAAGCTACCAACAATAAGGAAACACATGCTATCATTCTAACCATAACAATTTACATGTCACATGCTTTTTATAATTAACTCCATGCATAAACCACCTAAACACGTTTTAACTAGCACATGCTCATATTAAATCATGGATAATAAACATACACCTATACGTGTTTTCTACACATAATAGATCCTAGGATACATGATTTAAATATTAATTATATCATTGCACAATTCTACCAATTTAAAACATAAGGTTATGTACAAGATAATGAACACTCCTAGCATGGTATCTAACCCATTTTGCTTGCTCTTTTCACATTTAACTACTCATTTAGCTTGCTGTTTTAATGTATATAGTTCGTAATTACACATGACATCACTTTTATGAAACATGAATGAAGGTTTAAAACATATTCAAGGTGGTTGGCAACTATATGCAATTTAAGCATGGAACTATGTACTGAGTGAATAGCATGTCTATCATGGAATTTAGACATTCTTTCATAATTAACATTAATCATATTAACGTATGCATTACATGAACATATGCACTCTATCTTTGTTTCACATGCATTTACTCTCTCATTGACATTTATTTGCACTTAAGGATAAACATGGTACTTGCTTTATATATCTTAAACAACTAAGTATAAGAAAACTTATAACATGCTCTCTACATCTTTTATTCAATCATGATGTAAGATTTAAATTTCCTTCAAACCCTTTTTCAACTATACATACTTTAAGCATAAAGTAAATAGCATACCTAGCATGGATTCTAATCATTTTCACATGCATATAACAATCATATACATACCTTTATTTGCTGTTTTGACATGAATTAAACACATTCATATGGGTTTACCTTTGTTCACATGCTATCTTATTCATTTACCAATTTCACATGTTCATCTTTCTCATTGCACAATTTACATGTTTACTTACACATATTCATATACACTACCACATGGAAGTTATTAAACTATATAACATGATATTAAACATGATATTACATTTATGGTATTAACACATGCTTGACATGATATATATATATATATATATATATATTATTACATTGGTTCTCACATGCAATTATACTCTCATTATCATTTATTCTCCCTTACACATCAATTTACACATTTTCCTCTTCATTTACTCTTGCACTTTCACTTATCACATATCACGTCAATTGCACTTACCACGTGCCACATTCACATATCACTTTGCACTTTATTCACATTTATCTCTTAAGTTGCCGTGACACATAGTCCTAACTACCATCTAGAGGACGCACGCACCCATATCACACAACACATATATCTTAGCACATAGCACATCACATGACACATACCCGCCACCTGGGCAATCTAGTGGCGAATCTTGGTAACTGCGTAGACCGGGAGAAGCCCTCTCCACTGTATCCAGTGGTACTTGTCCACCTCAATGGGTTTCATCCTAATGCCCTTAGGATATATTTCACAACGTTGAGCCTTCCATAGGGACTTTTCTATGGTACAGCTCTCAGACCTCTATGCTAGCAGTGTCAATCTCGGCCCAATTTTACATTAAGCACATTATCATACTTCATTTTTTACTCATACTTATATACGCACTTTAATCCCTTTTCACATGCACTTTGCATAATATTTACATTTCAGTTTACAGAATTCACTCTTACTGTTTAACAGTGATAAACAACTCAAAACAGAATATTAACATGTTGTTAACCCTTGATTTACACATAATAAACCTAACATGCTCAATATGGTCATTTTCTCATTTAAAACCATAACAGTACCTACCGTTATTAAAACAACATGAAGTTTTTATAATAGATTTCAAACAGTAAACATATCACATGCTCCATTTTCCAGATTTTTCTGAACAGTAAATATAATTTTACTAATTAAGATAGATTTCACGCCTATTTATCAAGAATTTCATTTATACATGATTTACATCCGAACAGTCGTGATTAACTGCTCAAACACAGGAAACCAATCATCATATGGTCATATAAAATTTCTAAAACCCTAACATGCAACGAATCTAATTATTCAAGATTAACATTGATAAATCATGCTTCTCTCAGTAATGCAGAAATTTCAATAATTAACACTATGTACAGAAATTTGAAATATCCTCATGACATGACCTACTGATCACATTTGACCACACATAAAATTTACACCATGCACACATACCCAGAAGTCACATAAACACCTTAAAGAGATCAAACAACAGTTTTCAAAACCCTGAGGAACTGGCGGCACAGTGTGTGTGTCATGTACCAAGAATTACACAGTGGATATTAATAATGCAGAATAATTCGAGATGATATCCCGAGACGTGTACAGTCGGCAAATAAGCCTCTAGCTAGAACGCACTAAATGTATAACAACATACATCATCATAGGGCCCAAATATTGAACTCAACTAATCTTGTATTCAAATCTCAACTCATGTATTCCAATGGAAAATATTACAGGACTAAGACTCAATAAAAAGGAAAAGTACATTTTATTCCTCACTTCCTACTACATGAATCTAACACTCAAAGCAAACTACTATAACTAGACTCATAGTTGGAACGCTCATCACTCGGACGCATTCCCATCCTCGACTTGCTCTTCCTCTTGAATGTCATAATCACCTAGAATGGTTAAAAGTAGGGAATGAGCAAACTAGCCCAGTAGGATTTACATCTCAATGTGTGGGCAGTAAATAAGTGATTAGCAATTTAGAACTAGGTAAGCACGATGAATGCCATGATATGCATGTACGAAAAAACTCATTAAAACATGATACATGAACAAGCTAGATAGAGTGATCATGATAGAACAAGACCTGGAACAAGATAACAAGATAGGACTAGCAATAGATCACTTTGTACAAGCACACAAGGTTTCACATGATGTCAATAGCTTTTAAGAATGCGAGATATCACTAATTGCATTAAATGCAAGATGGCCATATCACGCAAGCAAGCAAGCAAGAACGCACGAGCACGATCATGTAACACTAATCGGGCATGTAGACACTAGTGTACACTAAGGAAAGATCCACCAAGAATGTACACCAGGACACGTGTATGTGGTTATTGTATTTATCATTCAACACGACATGCACGACTCAGAGCGCAGATGCAACGCCAGTAATCATTATACCCCATGGTTAATAGTATATTTATGACTCTCCATCATTGGGGCTAGACTGGAGCCTTTGGACACTCGTCGCGCCCGGTCAGCATCTCACCTAAATTTAAATGTAGATACCCACAGTCATTAACAATGGCCAATGAGAGTTTCAAGATGTAAGCATATGTAATGTCATGTTCATGATGATGATGAGAACAAGTAATAAGTAAATTGAACATGATTTCATGATAACAATGGTCAAGAGATAAATTTGGCAGCATAATGGTACGATTTATACTTTAGTTCAATCTTTACATTAATGGCTTTAGTCTAGATTCTAAACACACTCACGAGAATAAGATGAGAGAGGAAGTGCACGCTATCTCCAGGGATCTTCAATGGTACAACCAACTCGGCCTCCATGTGGGAATCTACAGAGAGCGGAGATTTATGGAGGTCTTAGAGAAAAAGGTCACTAGTCTACCGATTCAGAATGACCGATAGAGAGCTTTCAAAACCCCAAGAAAGGGCTGCCTAGCTGTGCAAGTGTGTAGTGATGTACGCATCTCAATTCACAATCCATCAGTTTCAAACTTGCGGAAAGCACTTAAGATGATGACATGCAATGAACAATGCATTTAACTGCACATGGGTTTTGAAAGATTTTAAGATAATAATCATCATTTTAATCAAGCTAGAACAGTAACAAGAGCGAATCACAAGTTTCATGAATGATCACATCATTAAGAAAGCAATTAGAATAATATTCACGTAATTATAACTTTTAAATGGGTTAAACACTTTTAAGCCATTAAGTAGACATCATGTAATGATCAGACCCAAGACATGTGAATTACACACTAAATACCATGTTAAACAGACCTCGGGTAAGCTTGGAAATATGCGTCCAACACAGTGGATGCACTTTAAAAGACATTGCATAGTGAAAACCAGCGAAACAGTGAAATTCCAAAATCGCATCCACACTGGGGGCCGCGTTCATGATTGAATCGCGTCGTGGGAAAGGGACGTGTTCAATAAAATTCCTTTAATAAAATCTTGGGCGGGAAACTGTCTGAAATGCGTTTGGGTCGGCCGCCACGGTTCAGAGCGGCGCTGACTCCCAGGCGGCGCGCAGACCCATGCACGGGTTGACCAGTCAACGCGTTAAATGCATCGGGTCTCCCGAACGCCTTTCATAGGATCGCGTCTCCCAGCAGCATCGCGATACTAGAGGCTTGAACCGCGTCCTCTGAACCGGACGCGGTTCAGGGTCCAGTCCGAAAACGTCGAAAACATAGGAACACATTGGTGCGACTCTTGCAATGCTTATATCTCCTAAACTAGGGCTTTTCGAACAAAAGTCTCAACATGAAAGTTGTTGGGAACATGACAGAGGAGAGAACTATGATTTTTAAATAATTTTAAATGGCCTCGAGATGCATGATAAATTGAATTGAACAAGAAAAGACCCTAACATGCGCGACTTTGACAAAACGCCTATAACTCATGATGTACTAAATGGAAATTGATGAAATCAGTGGGAAACAAAAGTTAACTTGATGCTCTACATATTGGTATAGGATTTTTTAAGGTTTGGCCCGAGAAAACCTACCTTTTGGGTTGATGAAGTCTTGTTCTTCAGAAATCCCTTGTTCAGACCACTGTTTGAAGAACGCCTAATACTCTGTGTATACTGCATGGAAATTGAGCATTCCACTTGGGTTAGAACGTAGACTTGACCTTATTTCCAGGGGTATAAGCCTTGCACAATGGGATTTAGGTTTGACCTACCTTTGGTTGACTCCAAGTGGACGATTTACACAGGTCGTAGCAGACGAACCGGGGAAGAAGACGAGCTTGGTATGCTTGATCTCCTGCTCTCCAGCCACCAAGAGCTCCTCCACACGAACCCAGCAAGTTATAGAACTCGTCCCTAGGTTTTGGGTGAAGAGTATTTAAGCATCCATGGGTTTTAGGAGTCCTAATGCAACAAGGAAAGTCAAGTTGCGGTTTGACATATCACTTTCCCAATTTGAGGATTTCTTCCTCCATTAGAGTGTGTGAGGGTTTAGGAAACCTCCTACCATGGTTAAGCACAAATTTGGGTTCCAAAAAAGGCTAATTGCTTTGGGGTTTGCCCTAATTACCCCTTCTATTTTCAGCCTAATTAGAGTTACGAATTTCCATGCATTTCTTGCTTCATTTGATTTTTAGGCCAATTGTTGTACATTGGCCCAATTATGATATGGGTCATTAATATATAATGTTGGAAGTCTCTCCAACATTTTATTTAATTTATGATTACATCGTATTTCCGTGTTAATGGTTTTCCAGCTTGCTTCCTTATTTGGATAATCAGTCACCATGTGATGTACACTTGGTTAATCGGATTTTTTGTCACACGAATTTCTTCGTGGAACACTTAGGAATAATGTGTGGGGTTGATTTATAGTTGTTACGAAATTGTCCGATGTGTTTTAGTACATACGATAATGATACGTATGTTTAAATACTCCGATATTATAGAAATTATTTATTTCCATTTATTTGAATTTTTATGTAATTAAAATTTCCGGGGTGCTACACCCTCCCCCACTTAAGAGAATTTGGTCCCCAAATTCATAGATCACTAATTGGATTTTGATAGTTATGATCCTTGAGATCGTTTCGGATTTAATTTCTCTAACTTGTTTAAACATCGTGGATACTAGTCCAACATCTACACCTATGGCCACCCGTACTATTCATTTGGTTCCTTCCACTCATGTTTTCCTTCCACGGTTGTTATAACTCTATCTTAATCCTCCATATGAACTATGGTATAATTACTAGATTATTCCTTTCTAATTTCTCCTTAACGATCTCCCCCACTTAGAAATGTACTAATAAGAAAAACATCATAAGATCAGTCTAGGGTTTTAACAATCATACCTCCTTCCGGGAACTCCACTTGCGTCATTGCATTCACGCGTCCTTGATGCTTTACCACTCCTTGGTTCCTTCCAGCTTGGTCTTTTAGTATGGGACAGTTCGATATACGATGTTCATGACTCCCACATCACAGGCAAGCCCCGATCTTCTTCCAGCACTTGTCCGCTTGGTGCTCAGGCATGTTGCAAAAGTTACAATATTCCACCACTTTGATCTTTTTCTCCATGCCATAGTCCTTCCCAGTGGTTGGCCTTTTGTTGTTGTTGTAGTTGTTGTTATTGTTCTTGTTGTGGAAAGTTCCAGTTGTATCGACTGATCCTCTTTTTATAAAGGTCGGCTTTGAGATGTCTTTTCCCTTTATGCCTTCCACCATAGCCATAGTGTCTTCTACCAATTGATCTCTTTGGACCATCTCAGTGTAAGTTTGAATGTTGTGAGGCCCGAGCTTCTCTATGAACATGGGCCTGAGCCCATCCATGAAACGGTTAGCCTTTAATCTTTCCGTTACCACCAGATGTGGGGCATACACGGCCAGACGCGTGAACTGAGCCTCATACTCAGCCAAGGACATTTCTTTCTGTTTTAGTGCGGCAAACTCCGCTGCCTTCTTCTCCTTGACCCTCTCCGAGAAGTACTTTTGTAGCAACCTGAATTTTCGAAAAATAAAAATTTAATAATATAAAAAGAAAACTAATTAAATTTATTAGAAAATCAAATAAAAGAAAATAAATTAAATAGGAAATTAATGGAAAGAGAATTTACTAAAACCCCTTTAAAAGAAAAGAAGTGATGAGCTTTATTAAATTGACCCAATAGAATTTAGTGGGCCAAAATATGAATTTTTAAAAGGGGAATAATGGAAAAATACCCTAAATTCGTAACTAAAATAATACTTAATTATAAAAGAGGTATTTAACGCATTAAAAAAGGAAGTTTGAGTTGGATTGAGATTCCTAAACCTACCCTAATGGGTTGGCCATGAAATTAGCTCCCATCCTGACCCAATTAGGAGATCTCATGACTAAAAAGGAGAGAGGGAAATAGGAAATTCGGAATAAATAGGAATTAGAGTCATAATAGGAAATAGAATGGGGAGATGCTTAAATACTCCTCTAAAACCCTCATGGCCGGCCCTAGCTCATGCCAAGGGATTGCTGAACATGGGAAGGAGCCAAGGGAAGGGAGAATTCGTGGAGAAGGAGGAACCCTCAAGTCTTCCCCGAGTTCTTCAAGTTCTTAACCCTAGAAGGCAAAACGAGTCAAAGGTAGGCAATCTCGTGAGCACAAACCATGAAAATTTTTCTGTAGGATATTTCATCCATCAGGAACAAAAGCCCTTTGGTTTTATATTTTTTTATAAAGCAAATCTTTAGTTCTCAATTTTCAAAGTTCTGTGAACTTCATGACCCCGAACCCTATTCTTAAATTCATATCTTCATGTATACTCGTCCTCATGCCATGAGATTTTGACTGTAAGAACAGATGGATGTTGGGCGTCTATTGCCCCTGAAAGCTCTAATTTTCATCCACCCTATCATGCGAATTAATTCGTTGATCTTAACTATGTACTGTTCTAAGTTCTTCATGAACACCATGACCAAAGTATGTCGGAACTCTGTTAGTTTACCAATTCCTATTTACTGTAGGTACCCATGCATGTCTAGAACAATTCGCAATTGATTTCATGATTTTTCATCACTTGTACCATTAGTTATGATTTTCGGAATCACCATGTGTCAAATAAGGTAAGTTCTGGCCCGCAATCCCATGTAATGCCTGTTCCCTGTCAGACTTGGGCACAGACTCTATGAACGCTATGGCCCGATAGGTCGCGTTCACAGGGGCATCGCGACAAAGCGTTCTGTCGCAATCTGATCGCGACAGGGCCGGTCGTCGTGATCTGGCTGCCTGGTCTGTTGACCCCATCGCGACCCTCACATGACCCCGTCGTGACCTACCTGCCCGAAAAGTCAAGCCTGTCGCGACCTGTGCAAGACCCCGTCGCGATCTGCCCAAACCTCGTCGCGACCCTTACAAGGGTGCGTCACGTTCTGGCCTTTTTGCATAAAAACCCCAAATTTTGATGTTCTGACTCTCCACAATGCTTGTACCCTTGTTTAACAGTCATACACACAGAAGATTAAACTTGTTATAAATTAAACATTTATGTGTGATTAAAATACATACACATGACCTTTTCTATCTACAATTTCACGACACATACACACACTTTAACCATCCAAATATGCCTAAATTGACATGAACATTTACATAAATCATCTGGTAATTTATGTCATTAAATTGCCTCATTATTAAATATACTTATGTATGTTTTCTCGCGATGTTTTGGAACACCGATACTGAAGCTCCACTGTTCTAGAACTCCTCTAGAACGTCGAGCACTTGTTTCTATATACACACTTTCTTGACTTGGACGAACTCTCCGTCAGATACTCCTTCTGCCAGACTAGTGAGTCTTTGTTCAAGGCCTCCGTAAGTCTCCTCTGTCCATGGATTCCCACATGGTCGATGAGCTGGTTGTACCCTAACACCTATGATACCCTTTAGGGATAAACATGATCCAAACGGCTATTAGAAGTTCGCTCTTATCTTGAATCACGCCGGACCTCTGGACCTGTGCGTAACATGGCCAGCGGGAAGGTAGTGAGTTCCACCTGACTGCCAACACCACGTGCGCGTGTTGTACAACTGTTACTAACGCCTGTTTACTCGACGTGTTATGTGCAATGTCCACTAGCTCTCATCTATGCTCTACTCGCTTATCTTTTCACGTTCACTCTACTATCTCGTCTATTCACCTAGTGCTCTCATCTATTTCTTGGGACTCCATATTGGCCATTGACTGATTGTAGCACCCCGGAAATTTTAATTACATAAAAACTCAAATAAATGGAAATAAATAATTTTTATAATATCGTAGTATTTAAAACATACGTATCATTATCGTATGTGCTAAAACGCATCGGAAAATTCTGTAAAAATTATAAATCAACCCCAAACATTATTACTAAATGTTTCACAAAGAATTTTGTGACAATAAAAATAGGATTAGCTAAGTTTAAAGTGTTTTGCGACTTATTATCGTAATTCATGAATAAGTCGGAAAATCATTATCACACGTACTTGGATGAGTTAGAAAATTAAATAAAAATCATAGATGGACTTCAAATAATATCATCTAATGACCCATCAAGAAATTTGGGTAAATAAAAATCATTGGGACTAGGTTTAAGAGTTATGGTGACAATATATAATAATGACTCAATATCATAAGTGGGCCAATGGACCACATATGGCCCAAAAATCAAATGAAACTAGAAAATACATAGAAATTCGTAACCATAAATAAGCTGAAATTAAAAAGAGGCAATTAGAGTTGAATTGGGATGCAATCATGCATTCATGGCAACCCAAATTCGTGCCTAACTATGAGGGGAGGTTTCCTAATGCCTCACACACTAAAAGGGAGGAGGAAATAATCAAAAATAGGAAACCAAACATGCCAATCCCGAAATCCTCTTTTCCTAGTTATAATAGGACTCCTAAACACCATGGTTACTTAAATACTCTTCACCCAAACCCTAGGAACGAATTTAGAACTTGCTAGGGTCGTGTGGAGGAGCTCTTGGTGGCTGAGGAGCTGTGGAACGACCACAAGAAGCCGTTCTTCTTCCCCTTCTCATCTGCTGCGACCTGCACAAACCACTCTCTTGAAGTCGACCAAAGGTAGGTTTTCTCGGGCCAAATCTTAACATATCCTATACCAATGTGTAGAGCATCAAGTTAACTTTCATTTCTCACTGGTTTCATCGAATTTCATTTAGTAGATTTTGAATTATAAGCGTTTTGCCAAAGTCGCGCACTGTTAGAGCTTTTCCCATTCTTCTTATTATTCACACGATTTGAGACCTAATTAGACTGAAGCATCAACATCAAAGTTCTTCTACTTGTAGTCACGATCATCTTTCATGTTCAACATTTTGTCTAAAACTCTTCAGTTAGAGAGTTATGAACCCCGTAAGAGAGTCATGCATAATACTGTGTTTCCGGGTTTGCAGTTAGCCTTAGGTTCTTCCTGTTTTGCTCGAGATTTAAGACCGAAGTAGGTCAAGCCTCCAACATGAAAGTTCTTGTATTAGTCGATATGGTCATCTTTTATGTTAAATGTTTTGCTTAAATATCATTATTTATAGAGTTATAAACTTCGTAATAGAGTCATGCATGATACTGCGTTTTCTGGTTGCATTTAACTTTCACTTCTTCATGTTTTTCACATGGTTCAAGACCGAATTAGGTTAAAACCCCAACAACAAAGTTCTTATACTAGTTGTCCTTGTCATCTTTTATGTTAGACATTTTTTCCAAATGTCAGTAGATCTCATGTTACAAGTCTAACATGTAAGTCGCCATGAAGTCATGCATGTTTAGGGCTTTCCCACTTTCTTCCTATATTTCATGCAATTAGAGACCGATTCAGACCCAGCCCACAACACAAAAGTTCTTCCAATAGTTGTCCTCGACATTTTCTATGTTGTGAGTTTTGTCTAAAGGTCAGCATATAGAGAGATATAGGCGTTTCATGAATATCACCCTGTGTCAATCATGGTAGCAGGGTGTGTACGCCATGCACTCTGCGCCATTTAAAACAATCACAATTTAATCTATGACAATCAATATATCAATCATTATACTATCGTTCTCTGGGTTTACAAGATGCTCGACCATAGGTGTCATCGCTACTAGTGCACTTTTGTGCAACCATATACACTATTTCATTACATGGCCAATCCTTTATCATGACTAGTTTGTAATATTCTTTTGGAAGTTTTATCGTTCTCTTACTATCATGTGCTATTACTCTCTTGGCTATACTTGATCGTTCTCTCTAGTTATCTTGCCTTATAAGACATTAATTATTTAAAGCGTGCTTATTTACATGAGATATTAAGTCCTACTGAGCGTTATCGCTCACCCTGCGCTATTGTTGTATGTATTTTCAGGTAAGTCGGATGATGACCCTACACACACCAACGGGAATGGACTGGAGTGATGAGTGACCTGAAGTCGTAGCGACGGAATGACCTTAGTATTATGGAATTTAGTTAGATATTTGCTTAGTTATCATTTTCAATGTAATGAAGTCTTTGAGCCCTATGTTTTGACTCAGAATTAATGGTTGTAATAGTTTAGATGATTTATCAATAAAATGAAGAATTTATTGCAATTATTGTTCATTAGTTGCTCTGATATTTGTGATTGTATGTGTAATTTATGTTACCATTTACTCTGCTCACGTCTCCCTGATTTATTCTGCTGCTAAATTGGAGGGACGTGACAGCATTTTTCCTTTATTTGATTATTATGAGTCATATTGGAAATCTGTTTATTCAATTGATCATTGTCAAATTTGAAATTCTCATTAAGATCAATCAATTTTCCATTTTTATTTTTCAAATCAAGATTTTCACATTCCACCTTATCATGATTTTCTTTCAATTTGGACAACTTGTTTCCATAGTTTTTGACTTCATTCTTCATTCTCTATTTTTAGTTTTTCATTTTCTTCATAGAATGTTTGTACATTATCAATTTTCATTTCATTCTTATCCAATTTTTCTTTTAGCTTCTTGTTTTGAGATTTAACATTCTTAAACATAGCATTCGAGCAGAGCACTGGAGATGTCCCTTCTTGCCGCCTCAGCCTTTCTTAGAGTTTTGTGGGCTCTCACTTGGAAAAGGACGCCCTAAGTGAGTGCACATGCTGCTCACGTGTTGGCGCTGGACCTGCGGTTGTTGACAGACGCACAACAGCTGTCGACAGCCACTGCCGCAGATCTTCTATCCAGAACCATGATCTTGAAGGTTTTTCTGGCTTGTCGACAGATCACCCAGTGCTGTCGATAGCTACTGCTGAATTTGGTTCTTCCAGAAGCTAACTATTGAAGACTTGTCTGGGTTGTCGACAGATCACCCAGTGCTGTCGACAGCTACTACTGAACTTGTCCATCCAGAAGCAATATCATCAAGAACTTTCCTCATATGTTTGTCATTTGATTTTGACTTGGCTTTATGTACTCTTTGAGTTCAACATACATCAATCTGAAGATGCTCTTGGTCATTCTACCCATTGGCCCTTCAAACACAAATCATTAGTGTTAATGAAACATTTATTCAAGATTACTTAAGTAATGCAATTCAAACTCCAACTTTCAAGGAGTTGATGTTCAGAACTCCAACTCTCAAGGAGTTGATGTTCAGAACTCCGACTCTCAAGGATTGCACATGTTTATCATCAGAACAATGAAATTATGTGTTCAACAAAATTAACAAAAGTTATATCATCATCAAAACATTGTGTTGCAACAGCAAAATATGTATCATCATCAAAACATTGTGTTGCAATAGCAAGACATGTATCATCATCAAAACATTGTGTTGCAGCAGCAAGACATGGTAGTTGACATGATAAATGTTCAATCATCATTAAAAGTAGTTGTGTTATCATTAAGAATAGCTTAACATGATTGACCATAAATGTGTCATCATCAAAAATAGATCAATGCAATGATCAAGTCAGTGAGTATGGTTATTTAAATAACCATAACTCAATAGGTTGCCCTCCAATTTGTACCCCAGTTTGATAGGTGCAGTCAATTCCAAACTAAAGTTTGACATAGTAGTTTTTAACAGGCATATCAGATTAGCAGTCAGATATAAGATCAAGTACAGTAAAGTTTTGTCCTTTCATAAGTTTGCCCTTATTCACACTGCAAAATCCACATAGTACCTCAAGGAATTTTAAGAATGCTTTGCAGAATCAAAGAGACTGACTAAAGGGCAGTGGACACTTAGCTATCCAGCAGAGGCCAAAGAATACAAAAAGAGAAAACTACCTCTATCTGCTTTTATGGCCAAAGATTATGATTCCCTTCGCAAATCTTTTGAGCTCAAATGGGAAGGCAAATATCAAATTTATTACAAAGCAAAAGTTGAGGCCCATTCAAAAGGTCAACATTGGAACATGACAGTACATGACTTCTTGCGCAAAACTGATAGCAGAAAGTTTACTCCACTGAGGCAGAGTTTAGTAAGTACAATGTATCATCAGAAGGTCCGTTGGTATCATCTCCGACATCTCAAATCTTATAGGAAACTTCCCTCTATTGGCCAGTCCTATAACATAGAGATCTTTCTCTATTCACTCACAATTTTAATGCCAATGAGAAGAAATTGTGGGATCTTCTGCAACTCTTCTTCACTCAGAGTCCCCCTGCTCTTTATCTTCCTAAGTCTTCCTGAAGCGTCTATCTATCTTTTGTAAGTACAAATGTCTATCAATAAAAATGTGTCTCTCACTTTTAAGTAATCTCTGTGCATTTCTCCCTCTTCTTACCCAAATCTCTCTTTATGTGCTAACCTTTTTGTTAATGACACAAAGGGGGAGAAAGAAAAAGAGAGAGAGAGAGAGAGAGAGAGAGAGAGATATATATATATATATATATATATATATATGCAAACATCATTTATCTAAAGGGATAAGGGGAGAGATGTAGAGAAACATAGAGAAATTCAGTAAATTACATAAGGGTAGACAACATTAAAAAGGAGTTAAGGCATAATAAAATTTATTTTTCTAATACTCTTCAATGAATTTATTTGCATATTTTTTAAAACATATTTCCATATACTTGATTTTGTAATTAACAAAAAGGGAGAGAATTTTTGTGTAATTATTTTTGCAAACTTTTTACATAGTGTTTTGAATATGACAAAATCATCTCTTATTCAGGTAATAAAAAAATTCATATGATTATAACCTAATGCTCAAAATTGCAATTTCATATTATTGATAAAGACGTGTATTGTACAATTAATTTTAGATACAAAGTGTCGACACACAAATATTTACAAGTCGACACATGCTTAACTATCACCAGTAAAATTATTCTTAAGTCCACAACTAGCATATCTATACGACTCCGACTCAGGAAAGTCGAAGTGAGACTTCGACCCATGAACAAACCACGACAGTCAAAATCCAACTCCGACTCTCAGGAAAGTCAAAGTGAGACTCTGACTCGTGAACAAATCACGACAGTCGAAGTCCAATTCCGACTCTCGGATAGTCGAAGTGAGACTCCGACTTGTGAACAAATCACAGCAGTCGAAGTTCAACTCCGACTCTTGGATAGTCGAAGTAAGACTCCGACTTGTGAACAAATCACAGTAGTCAAAGTTCAACTCTAATTCTTGGATAGTCGAAGTAAGACTTTGACTTGTGAACAAATCACAATAGTCGAAGTTCAACTCCGTCTCTCGGATAGTCGAAGTAAGGCTCTGACTTGTGAACAAATCACAGTAGTCGAAGTTCAACTTCGACTCTCGGACAATCGAAGTAAGACTTCGACTTATGATAAAATCACAATAGTCGAAGTCCTACTCCAACTTCTAGACAGTCGAAGTCTGATATCAACTTATAGACATATCTCAACAGTCGTAGTGCCACTCCGACTCCTGTAAAGTCGAAGTTACTACACTTAATTAATAGAAAACCATCTAGTTGCATATAAGTTAATGCAATGTCATTTCAATTGACTTTGTAATATCTTTTTGTAAACTTCTTTATTAATCAATGAATAGATTATATTATTTCAAACATGTGTTCATCTACATGTCAATCAAATCATAATATCCTTTGATTATTGAACTCTTGATGAATGTTACACTCTTTTGTTTAATAAACTTTGAGAAGAAATTTCTTAACTCTTTATTGACAAATCTTTACTCCAACTCTCATAAAACTTTTAAAGCCGAATACGTTCTTCATTGTACTCATGATTTCTGAACTCCAATACATACTATTGCACATCTTCTTCTTCATGTTCTCTGCATTCAAATTTATTATTTATTAATAAGAATATATCTAGAGTATGGTATTTTAGAATGTTCCCTGATAGCTATCTGCTTTGCAAAACATCTGTCAGTGTCCTTCTAACTGACAAGTTTCCAAATATTAAGGAAAGACTTTTTACAAACACACTGCGCACCTAGCAGGTGTCCAGTTCTCCTTAAAGGCTCACCTACCATCATATATTTTAAGGACAATACTTTTCTCCGAAATAGAAAGATATCTCTTCAGATGATCTAATTTTTGTTTCCACTGTCTAATATTTTATTTGATACAAGACTAACTGTGGACAAGAAAAAAGACTATGCATAAGTATGGTGTTTGCAAACATTTATTGTAGCTATCAACATGAGCATGAAGCTATTCAAAATAGCCAAGAAGTCATTGAAGAAGAAGAAGCGTTCAAAGATGGTTTTCTCAGTCACAACGATTATATTTCAAACGGCTACATTCCAATGGGTAGTTGAAAACTTTGAAGGCTATATAAGAAGTCGAAGTTTGTATGAAGACATATATACATATAAAGACATAGACATACAGACTCACACAAAAATCTAAAAGAAAAGAGAGCAATATGCTCCAAGCAACACACTCCTAGCATTCAAGCTCTCAAGCCTTCAACCAATTTATCAGTGGGTGGATTCAAATTCTTAGATCATCTTCTTAAGAGTGCACCTTAGAATCAGAAAGAGAGAAGTGCTACAATTCCTCTTCCTTTGGATCTCTTTCTGTTTCTCTGTGCTTGCTCAATCTTTGAGCAGCACTCAGTCTGTAACTTCTCTGAGTTGTAACCGGCAAAGGGTTTGTTCCCTGTGTGTGTTCCCCTTGTGTAGAAGGGAAAACTTGCTTGGGTGCAACTAGTTGTAATACCCCTCTTTGAAAGAAAGACCAAGTTTTTCTTGGTGGTTAGTGGAAATCCCAAGAGGTGTTTGGGGACTGGATGTAGGACTCCTATTTGAGAGGAGATCTAAACCAAGTTTAAATTCTTGTGTATTGTTTGTGATTGTTTCTGCCAAGTTACATTTGTTTCACACACAATGTACTGACATATCTATTAAGTATTCTTTCATATCCAAATATTTTTAATTGCCAGAAAGTCCTATTCAGCCGCCCTCTAAGACATCTAAAGCTTGATCTAGATCCAACAAAAGCATGTATTCACTAATCCGTATAATGTATGACTTGAATTCATCAATCGATACGTTAACAACACTAATCGGAACAATATAACATAAGTGTTCACTAATTGATATCTGAATAACATTAGTCGAAATAGTATAAATCTTTATTCACTAATCAGAACAATCATAACAACAATCGGAATGATATTGAACTTTTATTCATTAATCGAAAGAGTATTAAATCTTTGTTCCGTAATCGAAATGTTTATAATACCAATCGTAATACTATTGAACCTTTGTTCACTAATCAAAAGGATATTGAACATTTGTTTAATAATAGGAACATAACCCCAATCGATATAAACTTTGTTCTCTAATCAGAACAACACAAGAGTAATCGAAATGAAGTTAAGTAATCAGAAGGTGAATGTTCAGTAATCGATGCGATATATCATTAACCGATATAACATGAAATATATCGCTAATCAGAACAATCGTTTCTTCTATAATCAGAACACTGCTTCTTCACTAATCGATAGAAAACTTCTTCAATAATCGATGTGACACTTCAATATCTAATCGATACAATTATCATCAATATAGACTTTTAATGCATATCTTTAAGACGATAGAGATTATTTTATTTCTTATGCATAAATATCTTGAAAAATATTATTAAATATATTCACAATATTCATGAGTGAGAAAATATTATTAATATATTTATAATATTCATAAATTTTAGTTATCATCAAAACATATAAATAAATATAAGAGTGGTTCAAAAAGGATAAGATCTATTAGACCAAGATTTTTCGAGATAAAGTGTGAAATGTGGACCAAGCTAACTTCCTATCCTAATGTATGTCAAGATTGTCTCAAAGCTACGTTGTCACCACGAGCTACCCTCCTGGCATCAACATTGGAATAACAGTACGTCCTTCCTTAAGATGGCGGAACAAATGTTTGTGGCACTTTGTGGACCCAATTTGATAACTGGAATTTGGTCGGCAACCTCCTGTTTAGCAGCTAGACTTTCACATGTTGAACCAAACTTAGAGCCAGGTCGGCCTGACAGGCCCATGGTGTTGGCCCAACATTGGGTTGAGCTGCCATGCTTCTTTAAGCTTGCGTGCTTTTAGGCGGGCCGAAAAGCTTGGCTAGTTGAAAATGGCCGAACTTAGATTTTTCTATTCAGCCCGAGAAGGCCCGATTAGCCCATGATATTAAGCTTTCGGTTGAACGAACCCAAAATCAATCGATTGATATTAAACTTTCAATCGACTAAATCCCAAATCAATTTACTAATATTAAATTTTTGATCGACTGAAATTCAAATTAGTAGATTAATAAAGTATTTAGTCAACCAATACTCTTGCATGTATTTTTAACAATATTAATAATTTTATTAAAAATTTTGAACCAAGCCAGGTTGAGGTCGAACTTTACAATTTGGTGGATTAATTGGACCCAACCCGATGCCACTCGGACTTGAGCCTAGAAAAGATGGTGTCGGGCCAAGGCCCAGCCCCGACCTGGCCCGTTGACGGGCTATTAGTAACTGGATCTGACGGACTGAGCCAAAGATATGAGATTTCCCCTCTAAAAAGGACTTATTTTTAAACCCAAGAAAATTTGAGGGGATTATTAGTAATTATCAAGATTACAAGAAGCAATTTAGAAATAACTATGATTTCACGATAATAAGTAAAAACCCTTGTTTATTCATGATTAAAATAAGAAAAAGCCATAACCATAAGATTCCGGAGGCAATGCATCGGAGCTTTTATCCAGTCGGCTCGCTAGGCAAAGAAAAGGATGAAAGGAAGTGGGACCTTGTGGACGGAATTAGGCATGCACGCCCATTTCGCCATACAGCTTCCGTGAACTGCATGCTTCCTGCATTTGTATCAAGTGGGGGTGTGTGTGAGAAAGAGGAAGACCGTATTACTCTATTTGTATGTAACATGAAAAAAGATGCATCGTTTGGTCATGTGGTTTCTTTCAAACAGGAATAATTCCTATACGCCAAAAAAAAGGGCGGGGTCAGCTTATTTTGGCATTGGTCTGACTTTCTGAAAAGCCGACCACAATCGTTAGCAAGACCTGCCGGAAGTCTTCAGGATGTGCAGCAGCTAGAGGCGATTAATCTAGCACAGCTTGCACAACGCTTATATCGTCCTGTGTGTTAGATGGACCCATAAAGCTTCATCTATAAATGCACAAGAAAAAAGAAGAGGAAGCCTGCCTCACCTCATCGGCATAGATCGGTGAGCATCTGGAAGTATATTTTACTTAAGGCTGCCGAGCCTGCCGTGTAGGCGCGCATTCCACTTTCTTTGCTGACATCATCTCTACTTCAACAGCGCTACTATTCACTAGCTTCTCAGCCTCCTGTGCCATGGTTTTCAGTTTTGCCTTTCTTATTGCACGAATCTCATACCTGAGGCAAATGTAAATAAAATACTATCAGTCTCAATCAACTCAATTACGGACACCAGAAGTTAAACGCGACCATGCCTCAAATGACCTACTTGGAAGTTGGAAGAACTAACACCAAGATTCTCAAAAAATTTCACGCATACACAGACAGTTTTGAATTTTGTAACTTGGGCTGAGTGTGGGATGTGAAAAAAGATCCTCTATAAAAAATGTGGCAGAAATGAGCATGTCAGATGGGAGTGCAGAAAAACTAGCAAGGCTCAAATTCAAAAATGAATGTTTACATGGATACTTGGTGTAGCTTCAACTGATGTTAAGGAAAAAAGGCTTCATTGGTTTCAGACATGCACCATTTTTCAAATTCAGTGGTGTTAGTGATGTGATCAAATCCAAGTGGACAAATGGCAAGAGGACAGTGGGAAGACCTACAGTAAAATGAATGAGCTTACTACATTTAACTGCGCATCTAGTTCTAAACAGAGTTACAGATGAGAATAGCAAGACATGGCTCATGTAACTAACCCCCCAATCTATGTTATCAAAGGCGATTGAGGCGATCGCCTAGGCCATGAGGCGAGGCGACCTCAGATCGCCTCGCCCCAGCCCATTTCGCCTCGGCAATTTCAAGCCAGCAATTCCACCTTTTTTGCCCTTGTCCAGCCCATATATTGGCCCATAAAGAAGCCCACTTGGCCTACTTATTTACTTGCAA
Organism: Colocasia esculenta; assembly: GCA_014218235.1. NCBI lineage: Eukaryota > Viridiplantae > Streptophyta > Magnoliopsida > Alismatales > Araceae > Colocasia > Colocasia esculenta. Next base: position 107,556,524 of record CM024754.1, on the reverse strand, counting down.
TTCAGTTTCTTAAATTTTAGTTACTTTACATATATAAATGAATAGATTTAGTAAGTCATACAATAATTTGACATATATGAATGATTTTTTATATATATATAAGGTAGGGAGAGCAGGGTCAGCACCAGTCGAGTGCTCCCTTCCCCAGAAGGGAAGAGAGTTCTCACTCGCCCAGATGATCAACCTGCACCCCAAATATTATTTATGAAAGAAAAGTTACTACAAGGAACTTCGAGGCATACCCCTGTGAGAGAGAAAGAATACACCTGACACCATTCTTCTAACTATGAGATCTAGATTGTGATACAACTTGCTCCGATGGCAAGCAGAAGCAGAAGATCTAAGAGACCCGAAAATTCATGAACCCTCTGCAATCAGCAATGAAAGGGAGTACACACTTCTTTGGACATATATGAATGATTGATTTTATGAATTATACTAGTTTCATGCACATATTTAGGTGATATTTATAGATATATTCATATTTTTTAACTATATAATATTTTATAATATATCGCCTAGGCCTTTGAGGCTGAAGCAACCCTTGGTCCTCTCGGGTCGCCTCACACCTTATACTACACCCCCATAAATGGCATAAGGCTCTAATGATGATGATGAACATTTAATATAGACTGAGATAACATGAACACTCTTAGATAGAGATGGATCTATCATTTAGAGTGCCCATCTGGGAAAGTTGCTGAACATTCAAGAGACAAATATATAGCTAATTCATCCACATATCTAGTGGAGCAAACACTAAAACCAAACCTCACTCCCTCTATCCTCAAGCTGTCTACAGCCATTGGCCATGAATGAGATAATAGATGGCTTAGATTACAGTTTCTTGCCACCTTTTACCATCATAGTTAATGACTGCAAGGAATGGGATGAGAGAAAGTATAATGCACAAGGCATTCGGATTGGAGAGAGAAAGGAATAAAGAAAAAGGGAGGTGGTGACCTCACCAGATGACAATAGGCATAGAACAATATGGTAGGAAGTCTGAATGCTTCTGATGAAAAAGGGAAAACAAGAAAGAGAGAATGGTGAACTTAATGGATGTATGAGACTAGGGTGGTGGGGAAGATAGAGAGAGAAGAGAAGAAGAAGAAGAAAGTAAGCAGTAACTTCAGACGGTGAAGGTCATCAAGATGAAAGGCAAGAGAGGATAGATAGGGACGGATTCTTTGCATATCAGTCATTTCTTGTATGGGCTCAAAATGATTTTTAGGTTTATTTTCCCAACCGAAATCATCTTCTGGAAGCCTTTGTGGTATTGACTCCCCTTTGTAAAAGAGAATTGGCTTCCCCGTCTTTCTGGCATTTTTCCTCTCTTCTTTTCTTTGATAAGTAATGACGAACGTTTTCAATCGTCCGACAATTTGGTCTTGCTTTGGAGAAGAGATTTGCATGCAGTTAGGAGGCAGAGGAATACTCTTGTTGATGGCTTGACTTACATGATCGGCCTCGTAATTAATGCTTCGCCTTTCTAGGCGGGTTGATTCGCTTCCAGAATTCTTCTTGTGGAGCTTGGGAAGACCCTTGTTTATTACAAAAAGCTCGCCAGTCTCACTATCTTCATCCTGAACAACCAGCTTGTTTACCCTTCCCTTTTGATCGGGCAGAGGGTTGAAAAACTGATCCTCCAAGATATAGGAGGGCATCAGTCAGATTGCATTCATCTTCCCGAAACGGGGCTTGATCAGCAAAGACTGTATGTTGCTTTCCTTCTTTTGCATATTTGATGCATTGATGGAGTGTTGACGGGATGACCCAATTTTCATGTAGCCAGGGTCTTCCGAGCAATACCCAGAGTTAGATCCACGGTGACTCTTCCGATGGCTTCTTCTGAATTTTGATTGAAACCTGTGACCCTTACATCCCTTACTTACTGCATATAAGGCATGAGATGTAAGGATTCAAAGGTTTTGTAGGGCATTAAATTAATGGATGCCCCCGGATCGATCAGGATCCAATTTAACTTGTTGCCGTTAACCCGCCCTTTCATATATAAAAGACAGTTGTGGCATGGAGATGATAGCAGCATATCTTCTTCTGTGAAGGTGACATTTGCTGCCAATGCTTCATACGCTCGAGCTTGGAAATTGGCCATATGAGCTTCATAAGTTTCTGGTTCTTTGACTATTTTGACAAGAGTTTCTCTCAAGTCTTTACTCTAAGCAATTGCCTCCCAGACAGTGATACTGACGGGGAGTGACTTTAGCTGCTGAAGAATTTTGTCATCAGCCTCGGCGCGTGTCCAATGGGGAAGATCCCCCAATCAAAGATTCAAACAGCTCCTTTGGCTTGACGAGCTCCTTTTAGAAGAGCGAACTTGATGGCCTTTCACTTTGAGGGAGAGGAGCGTTGTCCGGCTTATTTGATGAAGCATACGGACTTCGGTCTCCGTCTTTTGGCTGGAAGGCTATATTGGGCAACCCCTCTTCTTCAGTTGAAGGGTCGAAGACATAAGAATCTGTCCGAATTTTGATTTCAGGCAGAGGTCTTGACTCTTCACCACGAAAGAGTATCACTTTGTCTAAATTTATGACACCAGGCTTCTTGGCAGTGGCGGGCGTTGCTTTTTGCCATTTGCCACATCCTCTTCCGCGATGGCGATTTGAATTATTTGCAAGCCGACGCCAGTATGTCAGCGTTGTTGGCTTGTCTTCAGTTTATATGGTAGTACCCCTTGGGGAGGCTTGCAGCTCCTTAGGTGGAGGTACAAATACCATATTACAAGTGAAAGAGTTGAACATGCGGTCCAACTTTTCGATGGTGATTTCTTCATCTTCATGGAAGAATTTCAACCGTGATGAGAGATGAAACTCCCCTTCTTCTAGAGCTTCCTACTGGACTTGATAAAGCTAATTCCGGAGCCGGATTTTTCGTTCTAGCTCCTCCCATGGGATTTTTCGTTCTAGCTGGTCGAGCGTAGCTCTATCAGAAGGCCTAGAAGGTATATACTCTTCCAGCTCATCAATCAGCTTCTGAAGTTTCTGATGAGGGGTTAATTCTTCAGAAACTTCTGCAGCAGCAGCGCGCTCCACTTGTCTCTTCATTTTCCTTTTTTCATTTTTCCTTCTATTTTTCTCTCTGTTTTTTTATTTTCAAGGCTTCAACCGGACTCATAGCTTCCTGCTTAGGAGATGGCTAGGAGACACTCCTTTTGCTAGAGTCGCCTTTTGTCATGGATTTCTTGAACATTTTGGAGCTGGTTGGCTTTCGAATCGAGGGCCTACAGTGACCCACTCACCTTCCGAAGCTTGTATTTTGAAGGTTGAATTAATTGCTCCTTCGACAACTTCAGGTGGGAGTTGGTAGAATTCATCCACGAACTCCTCTGCTTGTTGCGAGATTGGCTCCGCCACGTTTCTTCCTATATTTGATTTTTGTATCGCAAAATGGCAGCTTTGCGCTTGTCCATCTTGGCCTTGCCTTTGCTTCGTCCGTAACCCAGTTGAGATTGATAATATTCACATATATCTTGGTAGTTTGCTTGGTAAGCTGGGCTTGGATCGTACACTTGTTGTGACGCCTCACCAAAGTGTGTTGAGACCAGAGAGTTTCCATATTGATCAATTATTCCCTCTCGAATATGTGTTTCGATTAGGTCATGGAGCTCCGAACAGTCTTTGGTGGGATGCATGGCTCTGGAATGGAATTCGCAGTAGCAATCAAGCATCTTTTCACTTTTAGAGATATAAGGTGTTGGTTCATGCACCTTGATTAGCTCTTGCCTCATGAGGCTATCAAATATCAGCTTGGTATTTTCCTCGGCAAATGAGCGCTGATGCAGGGGATTCCAGTTCATGTACCATCGACTGGACAAGTATGGATTTGGAACTGGTTGCTCCGCCTCTGACTCGAGGAGACTAGAGGGTGATGATGCATTAATGACATTCGCTGAGTGGGACATAGAGTTGGTTGGTCCGTTCAGCGGCTGTTGCATATGAGGTTGTGGAGGGCTGACCAAAGAATCTCTAAGGTCAATCACCCCACGCCTAATCATGGCTTCTACGTCATCTTTGAAGTTAGTGCAGTCTTCAATGACGTGATCTGTCGTTTGATGGTATAGGCAGTAGTTGGATAATGCATTGTTGAAGCAAAATAGTCCATCCATCCGGCTCGCAGGCATAACCGGAAGAGTGGTAATGTTTGATGTCGAGGGAAAGAATATAACTTTTCCGCCTCGACAGGATTTGGAGATCCTTCAGATAGCCACCCAATTGAGTCTGAGTAGGGCGACATCAAAGGCAGCTCCTGTGTTGCTTGTGATGGGAGTGGTTTGTGGAACATATGGTCCCTAAGTGGGAGCATCCTGATGTCCCTCCACACTTTGTATAATTTGCCGCAACTCTTGTTGGCCTTGTTGTAATTGCTGGAGTTGCTTTTGAACTTTTCGCATTGCTTTCCATGTGGCTTGACGACTGGATCTTGGTGGAGAATGAGCCCCAGAATTATCCTGAGGTGGGTCGCATGAAGGACCGGCCTCAGGATTATTTGAATTTGTAGCGGGTTCCACCGCATATATCACATTGACTGATTGCTCTGGTCGATCCCAAACATGAGGTTGAGGAGGGTCGACCAGACCGCTTTGCATAGATATGAGGCCACTTTGGATCATTTTTTGGACCTCATTTTTGAAGACGTAGCAATCTCCAATTGCATGCCCCACCATGCGATGATATGGGCAATAGTTGGACTCGTTGATTTTGCTGACATCTGCCGGCTTCTTTGGTTCTGGCAGTAATATCAATTTGTTGTCCAGGCAGAGATCAAAAAGCTTCTTAGTATGCTCCTTTTTGAAGGAATAAGGAGCTTTCATACGCTCTGCTAATGTTGGCATTGGCGCTTTTGATTTTGATTTCTTCTTTGGAGTGGCAGAGATTACTACCCCCTTTGCTTCATTGTCAGGTGAGAAGTCGATAACATTAACCTTTTTCCCTGTCGGATTGTGCTCTTTAAGGAGCTTGCCTTTGTAAGATGTGTGAGCCATTTGCTCGGCTAAGAACATCTCAATTTCTGCTACAACAGAATTTAGTTGATCGAAACTCTTGATATTTGCCCCCAAGAGTTTCTCATTTATAACCACCACAAGACCTCTCCAGCAGATAGTAATTGCATCTTCTTGGGCAGGAGGGTTGTCGCATCTCATGCTAAACTCTCTCCACCTTTTGATGAAGTGGAGTGTCGATTCTCCTTTCTTTTGCTTAAGGGAGCATAGCTCGGCAAGAGAAACATTCCTTTCAGTCGTATGGAAACGGTTGATGAATTTCTTTTGTAGATCAGCCCAAATCAGCAACTGAATTGGACTTTAACTTTGAATACCATTAGAATGCAACCTCAGTCAAAGAAGTTGCAAAATATCGGAGGAGATATGATTCCTCGAGGGCGAGATCACCCATGGTAGTAATATAATGTGCCAGATGCTCCCGTGGTGACCCATATCCATCAAACTTTTGTAGTTTTGGGACTTTAGGGCACGCCAATGGTAGCTTCTTGAGTTGATGTACCGGATATGGCATAGAGTATAAGTCCGCGACCCGGATTCCTTCGCCTTGTTGAGCGAATTTGTCTTCAATGATTTTTTCAATTATATGCCTTTGTATGGCAATATCTTGCATTGCCCCTATTTGAGGAGGCATGGTGTTGGACGGATCAGTGATATCCTGACCCGTAGCTTGGGGAAGAAGACCACTTGTGGAAGCCGCTGGATGATTTACCGGGGCAGATCCGTCCAGATGTTGACTTTGTTGTTGATTTTGAGTGGAGATTGGCTCCATAGATTGCCGAAGGCTTGAAGATGCTAGCCGCCTCATTTCATGCCGGAGCGTGGCCATTTCAGAATTCCACTGCTGCATAACTTGATATTTATCATTGTCTGACATTGCTTGAAAATTTTCCCTTGTAGGCAAGTCGACGACGGGATTGGTAGCGGAGGCAGGGAATATGCCTTCTTCAACTTGAATATTTCCTGCTTCAAAAAAGGGAATTTGAATTTCCTCATGTTGGGGCTCAACATGAGGTGGAGCTTGACCAGACGTCCCAGCTTGCCCACCAAGTTGACGGTTTCTTCTGACAAATTGTCTGGTGTTGGGATGAGTAGCCTCAGTGGGAATATTTGGATTGGCTTCCGCGATTTGTTCCGCAGGCTCGCCAGAGTCCTTCCCAGAGACGTAGCATGAGAAGATCCTAAGTCTGGGTTTCTCTTCCGCTACCCAGGTGACACGTCGTCTTTTTGACGAGCGGGTACTGGCATTAGGAATTGCCCCCAGCTTGTCAAAGACCAAGATTCGCGATATACGATCGAAGACCGACACGCGAGGTTTGAGTTGTTAAATTGGATTTTCTTTGACTACCCGAATATTCTCCGGGCCTTGAGGGGTATAATTTGATTTTCTGTATACCCCTTTTCTTTTTGACCATTGAGGTGCTCAGACTCAGCATGTTGAAGAGAAGCGTATTTGACGCTGTTTCTCCTTCCGATCACCTTGGTGCATCTGCTTGAGCTTTTTGAGTTTTTGGGCCTCCTTTTTGGGAACCCAGATTTGTTTGAGCTTGGTGGATCGCCAGGTCTTTTTCTTGACGTCAGCTTCCGCCTTGGAGTCTTCTTGTTTCCCTCGGAACCACCGCAAAACTAAGAAGAGCGGTTCGAGGTAGGAATTGTGGGAACATGTCTATCACGAGGGATGATAGGTTGACTTCTGTCAAGCCGCACCCGCAGGCTTCCGACCATGATGGACTTGCCGGATCTTGAGGTAGCAGTAAACGGCCTTTTGTTTTTGTGATTCTTGTATTGCCCCCGTTGTGAGGGGACAGCAGCTACAACTTTAGAGGAGATTATTTGAACCGAGTAACTCCGAATTTGAGTTGGACGGGGTTCAACCCCTTTGGCAGCAACATCTTTTGAGGGCATTTTGGTGCCCCTGTTGACAGTAGCAGGACGAGCTTTGACATGCCCATGGATCCTATCGGTCTTGTTGGTTGATGTGTTGGAGGGAGGCTTTGAGCAGCACCCTCCTCTTGTTGGGCCGGGACCACCCTAAAGAAGAAAGGGGACCCGATGATGGCTGAAAAATCTCCGAACACGATCGGAGTTGCCAGGTAGCCGAACCTGGCGTGGTTGTTGACGACGAGCGGTCCGTAGGTGACGGCCATCTCCAGAAGTTTGAACTTTGTTTTTTTTGTCCGAGTTTCACCTTCAAGGAAAACACCGGCATTAGAATTTTCAGAAGAAAATGCATAAACCTTGACTTTTGCTATGAATGGTGAGAAGGGGTCCCACCGGGCGTGCCAGCTGTCGGATGCGGAAAATTTCGTGTATGTATTTTATTTGGTGTTTAAGTTTGATTTGATTTTTATTTATTTATTTTGCCTTGCGGGGCGTGCCAGCCTGTCTAACAGACAGAGTTTAAGATCCGCGCAATGCGGAGAGAAAATTATATGTCCAAGGAATGGACAAGTGCGCCAGTTTTACTTTGAACTTATTTGTTCCGCGATTTTATTTTATCAGGCGATTAGGGTAGCATGTGCTGGACTCCTGTCTCCATCGATTGGAATCGATGTTTTGTTTACATCGGATTAAAATCCGTTGATGTTATTTTTACATCAGTTTTAACCCGAATACCATTGATAGCAAAGTCGAGAGGTTTTGCATTTTTTCTAGAAAATGGTAACACGGTGTTTCATTTTTATCGGACAGAGTAGACTTGCTTTGAAAAGGGATTTTATTTTGAAAAGAATATGGGCTCCATTTGGGAGTTTAGTATGTAATTTGAAAAATGAGCAGGTATATACCCGTGAATTCATTTGGTATTTGAATATACTGTGGATTTGGGTAGAGCTCCCGCATAGGCAGAGTTACCGTATAAATATACGAACATTCATTTAATGGGCATATGGTCGTATCATTTTGGGGCAGGATCTCTGTACAGACCATGGTTTTGCACGGCGGAGCGAATCGGCTCGATTCGCCCGCATCGGAGCGAATCGACGCCGGCCCGTAAGCGTGATCCGCCTGGATCCGCCGTCCGCCAGGGAATCGACCGAATCCGCCTCGCTCCGGCCCGACCCGACCCGCTCCGCTTCGCCCCGCCCCGTAAGAAACCCCCGATGCCCTGCGAATCGAGACTGTGTAGTCCCGATTCGCAGGAGCCACGCCGCAAAAGCCCTTTTCCCCCCTTTTTCCCCCTTCTCTCTCAAGGAAACGCCAGATCCACACTCTAGGAGACCCAAGGAGGCTTCCTAGGTGGATTGGAAGGTGTTTGGAGGTGTTCTTGGGCTTCTCTCATCCCTCTCTTCATCTTTTTCACTGTTTTGAAGGTAAGTCTCATTCTATCTTCCATTTTTTTCTGTTTTTTGTTGATGGATGGGATTCATGGGAGGTATATTCATGGGAGATGATGTTGCAAGTGATTAGTGTTCACTTGCAACCATTTCTCCCTTGAATCTTCCATTTTTTAACATAGATTTACCCATTTTTTCCTATTTTCGAATTTCTGAAAATATTTTTTAAAAAAATCAAAATAATTGAAACATGATATAGCAAGTGTTTAATGTTTAGTTTCCACCATTTCTCCTTTGAATCTACATTTCTTCCACAATTTGGCCATGTTCTTCCATTTTTTATTTTCTGAAATTATTTAAATAAACAGAAATTGCAACGAAATTATATTTTTAAAAATCAAAATTTAGAACCATGATGTTGCAAGTGTTTAGTGTTCACTTGCAACATTTCTCTCTTGAATCTTGAATTTTTTCACATACATTTGCCCATTTTCTTGTAATTTTGAATTTCTGAAAATATTTGTTTAAAAAATCAAAATAATTCAAACATGAGGGTGTAAGTGTTTAATGTTCACTTTCCACCATTTCTCTCTTCAATCTTAAAATTTTCCACATAGATTTGCCCTTTTTCTTTTAATTTTGAATTTCTGAAAATATTTGTTTAAAAATTCAAAATAATTCAAACATGATGGTGTAAGTGTTTAATGTTCACTTTCCACCATTTCTCTTTGAATCTATCTTTCTTACACATACTTTTGGCCATGTTCATCTAATTTTTTATTTCTGAATTTATTTATAAAAAAATCAGAATATATTTTTTAGATGAAATTTAATGAATAACTATTTTATGTAGATGGCACCGAAGAAAGCTGCTAGTGAGGACATTGGGTGGCAGCACGGGACTGCAATAGGCAGTAGGCACAATTACAAGTGCAACTACTGCGGCCATACGGGCCAAGGAGGGGGCGTCTCCCGCCTCAAGAAGCACCTTGCAGGTGGGCGGCTTGCAGGGTACCAAGATGTCCAAGGTTGTAAATCCGTGCCTGCTGAAGTGAAGCGGCTCATGATTGAACACTTGAAGGGTGTTCGTGCTGAGTCGCAAAGAAAGAAGGCGGACAAGGGCATGCAGGAGAGGATCATCTCGGGAAGGCAACGAGATGAAGATGATGATGACGAACCTGATGTGCCCCTTATCCCTGAGCAGATAGGGAGCTTTGAGGTTGGTAGTGGTAGTGGTGGCAGTGTGTCTAGAGTTGGGGGTGAGACCCAGTCCCGTCGGTACTCCAATGTGGATGATTACTTCACTCATATTCCATCCTCAACCAACGTACCAAACCCAGACAGAGAGCAAGGGCAAAGGAAGAGATCCACGGGTGTAACCTTAGAAGAGGTGGATCCGCATTTATATTCTCGGGAGCATGGAAAACAAACCAGAATTGATGATGCATACAACAAGCAAGGACCTAGATATAAAGTGGGCCCAAGAGTAGTCTTATCAACTTCCTTGTGTATTTGATAGACAGGTTTTCTACCACATCTGTGTTGATGCATCCGATAGAGTGCACAATTCTGAATATATTCTAAGTTTGATGCGGGAGGTTGTGGATGAGATAGGGAGCAATATATTGTGAAAGTGGTGATCGATAATACTCTGTATACAAGAAGGCAGGTGAGGAGTTGATGCTTCTTTATCCTCATCTTACTGGACTCCTTGTGCAGCACTGTGTAGATTTGATGTTGAAAGAGATTGGCACATTGCGACCTGTCAGGACGGTGGTGGAGGCTGGGCAGAAATCACAAGGTACATTTATAATCATCCATGTTGTGTTGGCGTGGATGAGAGAGTCCACAGGTGGAGAGTTGTTCGGCCCGCTATCACCCGCTTTGCAACTAATTTCATTACAAAGTCTCCTAAGCATAAGATGGTCTAAAATGCATGTTTAGGACAGACAGATGGATGCACAGCACTTTTGCAGGGACTTCTGATGGTAAAGAGGTAGAAGGGATCATCTGCACGCTAATTTCTGGGACCGAGTCTTCAAGCTGGTGCAATCATTGAACCTCTTATGAGGTTTTGAGGGTGGTTGATGGGGATAGGAGACCAAGCATAGTTTGTTTATGCAAAAATTGAAGTTGCAAAGAAAAAGATCCACGATGTGTCCCCTCGTTATGCACACTTGGTCTTAGACGTTGTTGAGGATCGGTGGACCGACAAATGATCGGGATCTCCATATGGCGGGTGAGAAAATTGTAGTTCAACTTGGTACTATATTTTTTTTTTACAATCACACTAATTGATTTTATACCATAATTGCAGCTTACTATCTCTCCATCCTGCTTACCTTATGCGTTCGAGCTATCGTACGAGGATCACTTGATTGCCGCCTTTACACGGGTTTGTTGAGACTGTCAAGGAGTCCATTGGATGCAGTAGATGTTATTGATCTATGCGCATAAACACAGTACATCATGTTTGTTGTGTCAATTAATCAATTGCAGCTTTTTCTAATGGACTTCATTGCGGCAGATAAGAGCTTTAGAGAAGGGGTAGGGAGAGTGTTGCAGAGCCATCCGCTATTGCTGGTCGGGACCGCATTGATGCCGGTAATGTGCTTTCCCTTTTATAATTACATATTAGTAAACTCAACGATTGACTAATGAGTGCAACAATATTTTTTTTACAGCTGATTGGTGGTTCAACTTTGGGCATTCGACACCCATATTGAGGAAAATTGCAGTAAAGATCTTGTCCCAGACCTCCTCCTCAAGTGGGTGTGAGAGAAACTGGAGCACCTTCGCATTGATACACACCAAAGTCCGGAACAGGTTGTCACATAGGCGGTTGGACAATTTGGTGTATGTGCATTATAACATGAGGTTGAGGGTGAAGCATTTAACAGAGGATCCAAAGAGGGGGGAGGTGGAGGATGATCCGGTTGACATTGGGTTTCTACGAGATGATGAAGACCCAATGGTTGCATGGGTTGCACGAGCGACCACAAAGCGGGGAGAGTTCGAGTTAGATGAGGAGGCAGATGATCCGAAGATCCACCACGGCCAACACATTTTTAGCTAAGGCTATCGAAGCTGCAGAAGCGGAGGAGGGGGGTGATGGAGATGTGGGAGGGGGCGGCCAACCACATTCTAGTCAATTTCGGGCCGAAGAAGAAGATGAGGTAGATCTTCTTGGCGAATTATCAATTGGGCAAGAGGTGAGACAGTAGTTCTAATTTGTTAAACATGTTCATTCTTTGTTTTGTCATTGTCTGTTGTATAATTTGTGATGTTGGGACTATTGCAGGTGGTGCAATTGTTGATGATGATGCAGAGTTTGAAAGATTGATGAATTTAGGCCCGTCAGCCCACTCAGAGTTTATGAGAGAAGCACAAGCAATTGTTTCCGCAGAACCAAGAAGGAAGGGATCACATAAGGAACCTGTTGCTCTCTCCCAAGCTGCAAAAGGAAAGGCGGTGGCGACATCCCAACCAAAGAAAGGAAAGGGGAAGGACATAGGTCCAGCAGGTGGCCCAGCCAAAGGCATTGTCATTACAGAGCCAACCGCCCCAGCACAAAAGAAAAAGAGTTGGTTACCCTGGGGATCCAAGAAAGGGAAAAAATTGGCTGCCCCTTCTGTAGATCCACTTGACATTGCAGATTTAGAAACATTGGATCCAAATGCAGAAGAAACACCTCCAGAGGATTCGCCACGATTACCCAGCAGCCGCTCCCATGACTCCATGACAACTGGTCACCGGGTGGGTCTGTAGGGGGAGGTGATGGAGATGGGGGAGGGGGCGATGGTAATGTTGGAGAAGGGGGAGGGGCGGGGTAATGATGGAGATGGGGGAGCATTCACAGCGGAGCAGCATCATGGCGGCCCAGTGAAGTACAATAGAAGGCGAAGGGTTAGGGGAGGTGGTCGTGCAGAAGGTGCAGTAGTGGATAGTGATAGCTATAACACTATGATATCTGATTTTGAAAGAATGAGTACAAATGAGTCTGTGGGATCCTATGGATATGGGGGACATAGTTATCAGCCAGAGTCCGACACAGGCTACTCTAGTGGCTATAGTGGCTATAGTGGGTACGCGACCACAGGCTACCCAGCACCATATTTTCATCCTCCTCCGTTTGTTCATGTTCATGTTCCTATTCCTGTTCCTGTTCAGCAGACTTATGTTTCTGCAGAGGATGTAGAAATGGCGAGGTTGAGTATAGTCCGTCCTGGATGCGAGGTGTGGGACCACTTTGTGAGGGAGTTTCGGAGCAGATACAACACCATGATGACTTGGGATGAGTTCCGTTCATTTGTGTCTCGAACCAAAAGTTTCATCTTATTGGGGAGCTGCCCTCAGAGTCGGATGAGTCTGTCCAACCCCAGTGGGGTACATATGATCCATATCAGCAGGGATATTGGGGATACTAGACTCATTGTACTTTGTATTTGGATTTGAATTTCAGGTTTGTACTTTTTAGTTGATATGAGTCTCATTGTATTTTTCAATTGGAATTGAGTTTCATGTTTCACATTTCATGTTTATACTTTGAAGTTTGTTCTCAATTTCCAATACAATTGAATGAAAATGGATGTTTGTGTAGTATTACATGCCATAAATATCATCAGTTATACATGATGTTCTTCACAAGAGGTTGTAAACATAGAAACAGCCAAAAAAATATCAAAACCATGCGAATCTGGCCAAACTGGGGCTTCAGCCATGACTGCCCAACAGTTTCCAGGCGAATCGGGTCGATTCGCCCCGATTCGGGGCGAATCGGAGCGCATAGGGCGAGCCCGATTCGCCCCGAATCGGCGCACCAGCAAACCATGGTACAGACAGAGTCTCCACACAAAACGCCCATATGAACATATGAGTATGTTTTCGGGCAGAATCTGCTTGGGCAGAGTTTTCTTTAGAAAACATATACATATGGATATATATCTGTGAACATATGAGTATGTTTTCGAGCAGAATCTTCACTTGGGCAAAGTTCCCTTTAGAAAACATATACATATGAGCATAATATTTATGAACATATGAGTATAATTTCTAGCAGAACCTCCGCTTGGGCAGAGTTTCCTTTAGAAAACATATACATATGAGCACAATATTTGTGAACATATGAATATATTTTTGGGCAGAACCTCCAGTTGGGCAGAATTTCCTTAGAAAACATATACATATGAGCACAAAAACTTACCCATCTCGGAGACTTGCTTGACGAGAGGAAAGAACATATGTGCCTAAATGCTTGTATCCATAGAGACTTACTCGACATGGAAACATTTAGAACACAAGAACACGAAGGTATTTAAATACCTTATACCCATGGAGACTTGCTCAACATGGAAGGTATTTAAACCCCGAAGCACACGAGCGCAATTTAATTTCTACTTCCACAGAGACTTGCTCAATGTGGAGGTATGGGTTACATTTGGATTTTTAAAACCCCCCATGGAGACTAATTCGACATAAAGGGGAGATTAAGGAAATCCCGTAGCCGGAGGGAGACGACCTCTCTTTTCCTTGCCGAGGACGAATACCTTCACACCGAGTGGAGGCGAATACCTTCACACCGAGAGAAGGAACCTTTATGAGCAAGCTAGAACTTTCTTGCGAGAGAGCCTTCACTTTTTCAGATTTTTTTAATTTTTTTTAATTCAGGAATCCGAAAAAGGGGCCCAGAAAAGGATCAAGCAAGGGATCCAGAAAAGGGGGATCAAAAAAAGGATCAAGCAAGGGATCCCTTTGCCCTTGGGCTACATGGGTATTTATAGGGGTGTTAGCCCCTTACATTTGAGGGTGAAGGGGGGGAAATGACCAATGGGAGGTTCCATCGGTTGGGCTTTGACCGATGGAACCCTTCCATCGGTTAAGGGGCATCTCCCCCAACCGATGGAAGGCTTCATCGATTGAGGAAGGAATCCCCCCAACCGATGGAAGAGTACCATCAGTTAAGGGATTCCCCCTAACCGATGGAAGAGCTCCATCGGTTGGGGGGGACCCCCTTGACCAATGGATGGCTTCCATCCCCCTTAACCGATGGAAGCCATCCATCGGTTGGTGGTTTAAACCCCTTAACCGATGGGAAGTTCCCATCCGTTTTCACATGGGGGATTTGCCTATAAATAGACCCTCCATGTCTTCTTAGGGGGATGTTGATGCTGTTGGACCTTTGCCCCTTTCCTTGGAGATTTCCCGGTGAAGGGTTGAGTTTGTAAGTGCATGGAGCTTTCTGCTGCATGTGTTCTTTCACTTTGTACTATTCTTTGGTCTTATTGACCTTGTGCTGCCGAATTTCCTCCGCAACATATCCTCTTCGAAGCGCTGTTCTTTTCTGAACTTCTGCTTCACTAGGGAGATTTGATGCCGACTTGATGAATAAATTCCCTCTCTTAACTTAAAAGGGATTTGGACCCAACATTACATAAGTAACTGTTGGATATATAAATAATCTCAGGCACGACCACCATGAACTTTTTAGGGTTCAACAAAGACTTAGGAGAACGCACATCACTTCAGAGAAGTGACGTAGACCCACTCCACCAAGTCAACTCTACATTTGAGTTTCATTGGAGAACCGCTCCTTGGCTTTTGCTTGGAGCTAACTTTGGCCTTCTTCGTCTGAGTTTTGTCTTTGCAACTCTACTTTAAGAACTGATTGATACATTTTCTTGAGTCTTGTTTTTATGACTTTGCTCAGCGAATGATCTCACCTTGCGCTGTTGAGATTTGCCTTTCTATCCTTGCTCAAAGCTAAATTTGATATCTTTCTCTTGAGTCTTGTCTTCCTGGCTTTGCTCAGAGTTTGATTGGAGATTTCGCCGGTGAGATTTGCCTTGTCAACTTTGCTCATCAGCTTGATTTGAGATTTTCTCCTGAGTCGTCTTTCTGACTTTGCTTAAGATCTTGATTAGAGATTTTGTTGTTAATACTTCTTTACCCGGCTTTGCTCAACGGCTTAACTTTGGCATTTTTATGGTGTTCACCCTTTTGGCTTCACCTCAGTGACTTGTTTTGATAACTTTCTTTTGAACCTTACCCTTTTGGCTTTGTTCAGGAAGCGATGGGAGATTTTGCAGCATAGGGTTGTCTCTCCCTTTTGTCTTTGTCCAGACATTCGATTTGGTCGTTGTTTATTGCTCCGATTTATTTAATTGCTGGCCTGCACTTTGGGCCGATTGGAAATTTGAGTTGAAGCATCGATGCCTTGATCACTAACTTAATTGGCTCATCTTTTAGCCCTTTTTCTTTGAGCTTTGCTTTTCTTACTTGAGATTGGATTGGAGATTTTGCCACAATCCCAAAAATAGTTGTAATTCTACTTTGTAATTTTGTGAATCTTTAGGTCCTCCTGGGGATGAACCTTCTGGTAAGACAACCTTTCTTGCGACACTTGTCGAGTCGGGGAATTTAGGTGTCCCTTCCATTACTTAGCCGGAATTTCCTAGCTTCATTTATGAAGCAAATAACTGGTCAGATGGTAGCTTACTTTCTTACCCTCTTTACAAGCCTGTGATTGATGAATTTAAAGCCCAAACTTGTTTTATAGGAGATGCTGGTGAGTCAGAGCCCTTCGCCACTTTACCACCAACCAGCCTTGGACAAAAAAAACAGGGTGTGGGGATTGGCACCATTTCTTTAGACAAGGAGCTAGCATCTCTTTTCAAAGAGATTTGATTTATCGCTCCGACATCATCTTTGTGGACCATAAATCTTTATTCTCCATCTCCTTGTTGATGATTTGTGAGGAGTTGCATCGTCAACGTAACCAGATGAAGAGTCTATGTTGGCCTAAATCAATAACTTCCCCGAGCATGGCATTGAGTGGAAAGGACCTTGGATGATTACTTATGTGTAGTTTAGGATGAGAAGCCTTCATGCAGCTTTCACCTAGGAGGCACACAATCAGAAGATTCAAAAATTGGAAGCCGAAGTTTCCAGCCTGACGAGTGAGGCGAGGGGGTTGGCTTCTCAAATTGAAGGGACACAAAGCTCCTGAAGGAGCTTAAAACTATCAGCAGCAAGGAACATATTTAGGTCGAGGAAGCCACCCTCACTTAGCAGCACTTGGATCTTCAGCGGGCGGTCTCCCTCAAGTTGGATAGGTTTGGCAGTTTGAAGAGAAAGAGGTCGTCCTGCCTTTGCTTCCCGGTGTAATCATTCCAGTTCTCGTCCTATTTTTGTTCGTTTATTTGACCCTTTTCATTCACCTATTCTTTTTAGTAGCCATTGCCTTATTGTAGCCACCCCGAGCTTGTCTAGGGCTTTAATTTGGTCGACATGTAACACAGACTGGCAATTTACAAGTTTTGAATGCATTGTAGGCATGGTTTGACGTATCGCCGATTCGGGGCGAATCGGATCCGCCCTGATGCGATCCGATTCGCCCAGAATCGAGGCGAATCGGGTCCGATTCGCATGATTATTATTATATATATATATATGATATTTATGTATGTGTGTCAGGCAGGGTTGTGAGGAGTCAGGATCCTCTTCAGGCAGGGTTGTCAGGATCCTGTTATTTACCTGAATATCATTTAAGTAAATGTTATAATTTGTTGTTTCATTTACTTAAGATATTACATGTAAATAAGGAAGTACCCCCCATTTGAATCCAATAAAAATATCAAAAAATCATATCTCTTACCAATAAAAAGTCAACTCTCCCACTGAAGAAGAAAATCGCGATTTTGATGATTTTAGCGAAATGCTAACTTTTTAATCTCTCATAATTTGGTCTATCTAAAAATTTGATAATTCAAATAAACCATATAGAACACTAAAAATCCAAAGTCCGGTAAAAAAGTCAAACGTGCATGTGACTTCTCCAAGGGAGCTACTCTCCTACTGACAGCACTTAGTCTGCTCGAGGCATCTTAGGATTTGGTCAAACTTAAGCTATCATCACCTAAACTCATGAGATTTTTCACTTTCTAATTGTGAGAAACTAGAAAGTGACAATTCTCATGAGTTTGAATGATGATAGTTTAGGTTTGACCAAATCTTAAGAGGTCTCAAACAGACTGAGTACTGTCAGTAGGAGAGCGGTTCCCTTGGAGAAGTCACATGCACATTTGACTTTTTTTACCGGACTTTGGATTTTTAGTGTTCTATATGGTTTATTTGAATTATCAAATTTTTAGATAGACCAAATTATGAGAGATTAAAAAGTTAGCATTTCGCTAAAATCATCAAAATCGCGATTTTCTTCTTCGGTGGGAGAGTTGACTTTTTATTGGTAAGAGATATGATTTTTTTGATATTTTTATTGGATTCAAATGGGGGGTACTTCCTTATTTACATGTAATATCTTAAGTAAATGAAACAACAAATTATAACATTTACTTAAATGATATTCAGGTAAATAAGAAGATCCTGACAACCCTGCTTGAAGAGGATCCTGACTCCTCACAACCCTGCCTGACACACATACATAAATATCATATATATATATATAATAATCATGCGAATCGGACCCGATTCGCCTCGATTCTGGGCGAATCAGGGATCGCATCGTGGCGGATCGGGGAATCGGATCGGATCGCATCGGATCCATTCGATTCGCGGCCGGGTGGCGGATCCATGCGGATCACAACTCGGCCCGCCCCTGATCCGCTCCGATTCGGGGGAATCGGGCCGATTCGCCCCGCCATGACAAACCATGATTGTAGGTCATTATTTGGAAATTTTGATATTTGTGACTTGGCTAACTTTTGTATCTTGGTAGCCATTCTTGTATTCGGCCATTCTTTATGATTCGGTGGCTGAAATTTGTAACCTTGGGAGATTGACTTGGCCAGGCTTTGGGGTTTTGATTGCCAAAGCTTGGGATTTGGGACTTCTTTTTTTGTTGGATTTTCTCTGGTTTGGCCTACCTTTGTTGCTTAAGGGCCGAGATTTAAGATTTGGGGTTTAAAATCTATCTAACCTTTGTCGTTTGATAGCCAGGAATTTAGGTTTGGAATTTGAGGCTCGACTAACTTTTATTGTTTAATAGCTAGTGAAATTTGGATTTTGGACTTGCCCTATCTTTGTGATTTGTTGTCCCAAGTTGTGGAATTTGGGCTTTTTGTCTTAACCTATTTTTGTGATTTATTGACTAAAACTTGAAATTTTGGCTTAGCTTACTTTTATGGTTTGCTGACTAAGGGTTGAGATTTTGGCACCTTTGTGGTTTCCTGGCTAAGATTTGAAAATTTGGCTTAACCTATCTTGTGGTTTGTTGGTTAAGGGTTTGAATTATAGGCTTAGCCTACCTTGTGGTTTGTTGGCTAAGGCTTGAGATTTTGGTTTAGTCTACCTTTGTGGTTTGTTTACTAAGCCTCACTTTGGTAATGAGTTAACTCAAAGTTAACTCAGAGTTAACTCAAAGTTAACTCAAAATGGACTTGGCAACCAAAAAAAGTTAACTCGGTTAGATTTGAGTTAACTTTGAGTTAACTCAACTTTTTCTAACCCACCCACACCCATGGAACAGAGTTAACTCAAAGTTAACTCAATTTTTTCTAACCCACTCACAAAGCAGAAATTGAGTTAACCTTGGATAACTTTAGCCATGGGTTGGAGTTAACTCAAACTCCAACCCATTACCAAAGTGAGGCTAAGAGTTTGGATTTTAAGCTTAGCCTAACTTTGGGGTTTGCTAACTAAGACTTGAAATTTTAGCTTAGCCTATCTTTATGGTTAGCTGGCTGAGTGTTTAAGATTTTGACTTTGACTTGGCCTACCTTCGTAGTTTGCTGACCAAGATTTGGAGTTTAGAATTTGACTTGGCCAACCTTAGTGATTTGCTGGTTAAGGATTCTGAATTTTTGGATTTGGAATTTGAGATGTTTTGGGTTTGGCCTACTTTTAAGTTTTGTTGGACAAAGTTTGGAATTTGAGATTTGGATTCGCATGGCCGAACTCTGTGGTTGAATGGCCACGGTGGGACAAGCCCACAACAACAGGACTTATAGATGAGATTTTTTTTTTTCACATTACCAACCCCAATTTCCTTTCAAGTTTTCGTTGGAAATGGTCCCCTCTAGCTTTTTCCAACGCATCCTTGCAAGTTTTCATGTCGAGGGGTTACCCATTTTTGCCTGAGGTGCCCTTTCGAGTTTTCAACTCAATCAAATTTTTTAGGTCTTTTTTCCCTTAGCGACCCTAAAATGGAGCAGCTAAGTCTGTCGGGGTACCTCTATTTTAAGTCTCATTTTATCATCTTTTTCTCTCACTCTCTCCTTTTTTTATCATCTTCTCTTTTTTTTTACTAACTTTAGCGCCCTTATGGGTTTTCACTAAAGTTAACTCCCCTTTTGCTTTTTCCGACGTACCCTTATGGATTTTCACACCGAGGGATTACCCATTTTTGCCTGAGGTGTCCTTTCGGATTTTCACTTCAATTGGATTTTTAGGCCTTTTTACCCTTAGCTATCCCTAGAATGGAGGTGGCTAAGTCCGTCGGGGCAACTCTACTTAATGCCCCTCTCTTTTTTATTTTTCTTCCTTCAATTGTGGTGGTTTTAGTGTGGGGTTTGGCATTTTGGTAATCAGAGATGTGGATTTTGGGGTTTGTGGTGCATGTTTGTAGTCTGCAGTTTATGGATTAAGGTTTGGGAATTTTGTTTGGTCAATTTTAGGATTTTGATGGCCAAAGTGCAGTTTGAGGTTCAGCTTGGCCCACCTATGTCTATGTGGTTTGTTGGCCATGGGTCTAGAATTTGGATCTTGGTTTGACCTACCCATATGGTTTGTTGGTCAAAGATTTGGAAGTTTAATTTTGAGTTTTGGCCTATCTTTGTGGTTTATTGGTCAGGAATTTGGGATTTGAGATATGGATATGGCCTATAATTTGGGATTTAAGATTTAGATATGGCCTACTTTCATGGTTTACTGGCCATAGGATTTAAAATTTTGGATTTGGGTTAGGTTTGGCCTACCTTGACAGTTTGTTGGCCGGGTATTTGGAATTTGAATTTTATGCATCTTGGCTTTGGTCGACTCTAATAGTTTAATGGTCGAAGGTTTTGAAGCCTTAATTTTGGCTTGACCAATCTTGGTGGTTTGATGACTAAGGCGGGACAACATGCTCGCTACTATTTTACTACCATTATCTCTTTTCCTTTTACTATGACAAGATCTCCTTGCCTGAATGTCCTTTGCCTTACCATTTGTCAAAGGCACGGGTCATTTGGGCTTAACAAACCTAAAGACGTTTATATGCCTCCAATCGCTTCCTTTCCAAGGTGGAGAATTCTTCTAGTTTCTATTTCATTTTGTTCTTGTCCTTGTAGACATGGTAAGCAAGCTCGTGAGAATCTCGGTCGCAGCCCCTTCTCGAGAAACGAGAAGGCCGAGATGAGTAGTCAGGGTTAGGATCATGTTCAGGCAGAGTTGTCAGGATTCCCTTATTTACTTGAATATCATTTAATTTAAGTAACTTAAGATATTACATGTAAATAAGAAAGTACCCCCCATTTGAATCCACTAAAAATATCAACAAAAAAAAGTCAACTCTCTTATCTAAGAAGAAAATCGTGATTTTGATGATTCCATCAAAATAGCGTCTTTCTAATCCCTCATAATTTGACCTATCTAAAAATTTCATAATTCAAATAAATCTAATAAAACACTAAAAATCGAAAGTACGGTGAAAAAAAGTTAAACGTGCATATGACTTCTCCAAGAAGCCACTCTCCTACTGAGTCTGAACCTCAACTACTCTTTCTAAACCCTACCTTAACTGTTCAACTACATTCATCATATACCCTGTTATTTCCTCTTTCTGATCCATACTGCTCAGACTTCAAATGACAACTAACTAAATTACATAATATATTTCCTCTGCAAAACCATTCCTCTGATTATCTCTTTCTCTACCGGATTCCATTGTGCCTGCCCAAATCCTTTAATTCACAACTATAATCCTTCTCTATCACACAAATGCCTTACATTGAATCACTGCCAATTTCAAAAATCAACTGTTTAATTCTTTACACGGAATAATCTACTCTTTGTTTTCCTTTGATAATTACCACTGCTTTACCATCTGCACTGATTGATTAATATCAACTGATACTTTACCATTATTGAAACTGAACTACTTTTGCAAAAATCTGAAATCTCATATTCAATTAAAACTGCATAAACTTCACTAACCTCAACTGCAACTCATTTTTCTAGCACCTCTTTCCTCATTTTGCTGAAACTGACATCCTTTATCACTTCCTGAACTAACTTATCTCTTCCTGCCTTACCTTCTATTTTAACAACCCTGAATCTTACATTTCTGAATTCATATTGTGCTTGGCAATACTTCAACCTGCTTTATTCAACATAACCCTTCTCCTTAAAACACATCTTTACTGCTATACCACAACCCTTATTACACACTATCTCACTGACAATTATCACTAACCATCTCCCAACACTACAATCTTTACAACCTTCCCATTGATTTCCTAAAAACCCTGACGTACTTACTAAATGCATAATGTCTGCAACCCTCAAAAACCAGAGTCCAACAACCTGCTTCATTGGTTTCCTCTCTCACTGTGTTATATACATCTGCATATTTTTCTACCAATCTCACGCAAAACTCTCTAATGCTAATACATTTCTTTGGCATTAACATCATTTTTTTTAATTCGTATACACTCTTATCAATCATATACAAAGCTTTATGATACTGACATTTTTCTAACAACAATAATGTGGAACGCGGAAGATTTTTTTTGATACCCCCCATTAGGGATGTCAACGGTAACCAATAACCCGATAACCGTCCATTTCGTTAACTTAACGAACATCAAATGGATATTATTTTTTCACCGGTAAATTATTGGATACGAATACGGATATATCCGGTACCTTAACGAATACGGAAACGGATACACCCCATTCCGAATTTGTATCCGTCCGTTACCATCAAGTAATATAATATATATATATATATGATCTCTTAGATTTAAATCTAATGGTAGATTTAGATGTAATTGTGTATTTATATTTTATCAAGTCATTTATACTTTTATCATGGCAAAATATTTCTACATTACAAGATTTTTTATATATTTTTTAATTCTTGGCCTAACATATTCTTTATTTTCATGCAAGATATGCAAAGAATGAGAAGATGTTGGAGATTAAAGTCCAAGAGAGCTAGTTTATCTTTTTATTTTCATTTTTTATGTTTTATCTTGTCTTTGAGGATATTGTAGTATTTTCTATGTTTGTACTTTTAATTTTGTTCTATGTTGACTCATGAATGATGATGATATGAAACTATGTTGAAATATGTTTGTTTATTATATGGATCTTTTGTTTCAATTTAAATTGTATTCTAATTATGTTAATTTGTACCATAAATTTCAGTTTTATATATTTTCTTATTACCAGTAACTATTCGCTAACCGTTCGTTAACCATATTTTTTTGGATACTTAAAACGGGTTTCGGATACACCATTATCCGAATTCTTAGCGAACATCAAATGGATATAGTACTTCCTTAACGGATAAGGAAACGGATAATCTATTATCCGCACTGTATCCGACCCGTTGACATCCCTACCCCCCATCTCCAAGAGGGAGAATTAGGCTTTTTTTAGATTTCGATGTAATGCGGACGAGTATTTATGAGGTGCATTAGGTATAAACCTTGAGCCCTCGAGTATTTTATATTTATTTTCCGCGCGCGTCCGTTTTTCAGGTGATTAGGGTGGTCGTGTACTGGATCATTCCCCACCGACCGGAGTCGGTGTTTCATTTACATCGGGTAAAAACCCGAATACCTTCGATACGATACGTTTATTAAAAAACCTTTGCCGAAATTTAGGAAATTTAGATGACAATTAAAATTCCACAAATATCCTCAAATATTTTGTATTTATGACATTTGCATATATGTCCTCAATGGGGTGTATGTGCCTCCATTGGGAGTTTACATAAACATGCCTTCACATTCGTGTTACTTTAAAACACAGAAGGACTTAATTACAAAGTTTCGGGTCTTTATATATTGACCTGAGGCATCTTCGTCTTTCCACGTCACGAGGCACGGACGGAGCACAGGGGCCCAGCGCGCACGTGCGGACGACAGACGATCGGAGCTCGGAGAGAGGTATTTCTCCTCCCCCAGAACTGAGCACAAACACTTGGGTCTTCTTCCAAGCCTTCAAGTCCTTTTTCTTTTCAAAGGAGAGATCCCCTTGATGGTGGTCCTCATAGCCCCTACCCCCCTATTTATAGGGGTTTTGGAGGGTGTTTGTTTCATTATTTCTTTCGAACCCATTTATCTCAGGTGTTCGAAGTTAGTAAACCCTGAGGCTATTCACGAGGATTTACGGTCATTTCTCGACCTCCCGGGGATTTTCGGTCGTATCTTGACCTCCCGGGGCTTTCGGCCATATCTCGACATGTACAAGGGTTCCTACCGTTATCTGACAATCCCAAGACTTGGCGTGGCCTGCCGTAAGCCGTGCCCAGGAGAGCGCACGTCGTTTCATAGAAGCGACATGGGTCCCGCTCCACCGGGCCGTGCAAATGGCATGAGCCAGGCCTCTCGGTAATTTCTTGACTTTTCCGAGTGGTTCCGGGTATTTCCGTCATTGATTGACTATTCCGGATGCTCCTGCCATTTATCGGCTAGCTTGGACTTCTCCGCCATTTGTTGACGTTTTCTGAGAACTCCCCATGTGTCCGGCTTCAAGTCATACCTAGGAGAGCGCACACCGCTTCATAGAAGTGGCGTGGGTCCCGCTCCACCGGGTTGGACAAGAGGCACGAACAGTCGGGCTATTTTTGTCATTTTCCGTCGCAGGGACGTATCTTCAATTCCCTAGACATCAGGGGTATTCGCGTACTTTTTCGGACAACAAGGGTATTCCTACAATTTTCCAAGATAGCAGGGGTATTCCTGCAATTTTTTAGACAGCAGAGCATTTCCGCAATTTTTCGGAATAGTAAGGGCATATGTGTACTTTTATATACACATGCACAAACTTTATATCCCCAGGGGCTTTGTGTAATTTTACACAAACTTGGGCCCATGGATGGGGGTCTTCATATGAAGAACAAACATCTCCCCCAAAGGTGGGGGGAGAGGGCTTCATCTCCCAGCCCAAAGGGCCATCTTCCAGCCCAGGAATGGGTTCCCTGAGGGCAGAGAAAGTCCTCAGCCCAAGTCCTCCTTCTTCATGGCCTTGGCACTCTATTTATAGGGGTGCCAAGAGGCCAAGGGGGTAGAACATCCCACTGGGGGTGTCTTGCGTAGGGATCACCCCACTGGGGGTGGTTCTGCACAGGAACACCCTGCTGGGGGTGTCCCTGGCAGCAGGACCCCCCCCCCTCCCCCCGCTGGGGGTGGCCCTGCACCAAAACTACCCGCAGGGGGCGGCCCCGCGGAGGGACCACCCCCCTGGGGGTGTCCCTGGCAGCAGGATCCCCCGTTGGGGGTGTCTGCACGGGGACCACCCCGCTGGGGGTGGTTTGGCGCAGGAACCACCCCGTTGGGGGTGGCCCTGCGCTAGAACCACCCGTAGGGGGTGGCCCTACGCCAGAACCACCCCGCAGGGGGTGGCCCTCTGCACAAACACCCCCGCGGGGGGGTGTTTGGAGCAGGAACACCCCCGCTGGGGGTGTCCTGGCGGCAAAACCCCCTGCTGGGGGTGTCTTGCTAGCCCGGCTCCTCTTTGGGGCATTTTTTTTTTTTTTTGGGGGGGGGGGGGGGGGGGGGTTCTTTTGTTGTTTAATTTTTTGTGTCAACAAATAACTTTCTCAAATCTACCATCACTGTTTCCTTACTTACTGAGACATCATCTGAGACTAGCTCTACATCATTTCATCAATCTGACCCCTTTGCCAGTACCTGCCAACATCATTTGCAAACACATCGCATAACTCTGCTTTACCTTTTTCAATCCTCTGTACCCAATCACTCATAACTAACAGCACACTTCCACAACAACATCCGCATACTACTGTATCCATATCAAGTACCTCTGTATATACCTGAACACTTAACACTATATCACTGCACCACTGTGCCCATTAACTCTGCCAACTATTCAACAACGTTACCACGGTTCATTATACTTTCCTCAAAAAACGATTCCTTTTCAACTGATTATTATACTAAATCCGATCACTTCTCATTTCCATTGTTCCTTATTCCAATTCCATAACTTACTAGCATAAACACATATTACAATATATCACATATACACAAAAACTCATACAAAAACCCGCGGACTTACTACCAACAGTGGACATTAAATTATGTTTTGGGACATTAAAATCTTAACGTCTCTTCATATTCTAATTGGACACTGCTCTAATATCAACTGTAGCGACCCTGAATATTTATGTCCAAAAAGGCTCCATATCAAAACCCACCTCCGTGAACAGACCGAAGTTTCGCAAAGGATATCACACACACGTGTCCAGTAAGAATATGAAAGACAACCACACTGTATAAAAATACATGACAAAGTACATGATCTCATATACATTAATAAAATTACACTATCTCAACACATCATTACATGTCCAAAAGAAAAATACAACTACCTGAGGCATACTACAAGGTGTGCAACAAGAGCGCCGGCTCACTCAACTGCTGGTGGTAGAAGTCTGCCCTCACACCGCTAACACCCGAAAAGAGCCTATAGGGGTGTGAGCCTCACAAGTCACCGGCTCAGCAGGGAAACCCCCAATACAAAGCACAAAACTCAAGAGTAACCAATACCAATGTATGACTCAAAACCACAACTACAATAACTTAAAGAAATAACAGGAGTTACAAGAAATAAATGTAACTAACAGAAACCTCCTCATGAACACAAGTAATGCAGAAGGAACACAATTAAAAATAGTTAACCAGCTGCACAGAAACCTTAACTACTAAAATACCATGATCCACCAATAAAACAACCACGTAGCTAACCAGAAGAAGAACCACTCCATACCACACTCTCAAGACACCTCAAGCCCTAACCACAAGCTTATTGGGCTACAACGTCAAACACATGCATAATTATAAACCTACTCTTATAATAAAGCAATGACTATTAATACAACGTATAGAAATAGCCACACTTACTAAGAAAAGCCCGAGTCAAAAAGTACGACGACATCACTCGGACCACGGAACCTAGGTAGCTAGTCGAGGACCTGCTCCGGACAAAGAAACCATAACAAAGCTCTCCTAGTCTCGCGACCACCGAGAAAAGTCTAACCGCAGCTCCACCTCTACAAGAACTGAGAAACTGTGGAGACCAACCAACACCACATTGCAGGCCATATAGGCTGCAGACCGATGCCTGACACCTCTAGGGACTCTGGCCGAAGCTCCCTAAAATGAGGCACTGGAAACACGGGACTAGTTGGGGACCAGTATGTCTACTGGTGTCCATCCCCCAACCACGAGCGCGCTACAAGTGACTGAACAGAACAACAACACACCATAATTCGTTGCCCTACTGTCGTCTTTACCTCAGCCGGACGTACAACTCAACAAACAAGTGAGGGTGTCCAGGGAGACGACACAGACCTCTACGGTACATACAGTACTAGGACAAACCCTGAGCACAACGTGCCTGGCTCACAAAGAACCTAGGGTACTCGCTGGAGACACAATCTGGATAAGCGCCAGACCACCGAATACGGCAAACCACACCACTCACAAAACGGTTACAAAGCCTCACTCTTAAACTTTCTTTCATAAACCACGCCAATCCCTAATTGCTTAACAGTTAATACATAACCATAGCTCATGTACTTACATCGAGAATCACTATACCGAGAACCCATGCACCACTTACATATTTAACATAATTAACATATGCACACAAACTACTAACCAACCTTAATATTTAACATTATATTATATATGCTTAACCAATCATAACATACTTTAAACATTATAAACAAACATAAAACAACTCAAAACCAGGTCCATACAGAACCCACACAGTCAAACCTCACCCAAAAGCCTCGAAAAGTAGAATGCACCGCCCCGATAGGTAGCCTTCAAAATGCGGTCGACCCACTGGCCGCGTTCAGAATGCGGCGGCCCGATCAGCCGCATTCACAATGAGAATGTGTCGGGGCTATAGACTACGTTCAAAACGCGTCCCCCCGACCCGTCGCGTTCTCAAACAGAACGCAAGCCCACAGTAGCTCAACCAAGAATCGACCAAAAACACTATTTTACATCAAACGAAATCCGTGCAACATACCTAACTCAACTAGGAACCATATACACATCACAATCCATACTTATCATGCTTTAAATGACACAATCCAAGCTAAAAAACAAGGGAAGTTCCCCTACCAACTCCAAGAACACGAAGAACAACAAAGATCTAATGATTCCATGCTCCGAACGACCTCCTCGCGTGGAAATGACGCCAAAACGGCAACTCCCGAGCCGAATTGCCTAGGAACACCACCAGCAAGCTCCCCCCTCGACCGTACCGAGCTCCCTCCTCTGTTTGGCTGAGCCAGCCCACTTGAACCCTATTGAAACAAGAACGCGCCATAGGTGACTGCCGCGTTCAGAACGCGTCGTACCTGGAGGTCGCATTCACACTAACGCTGCCACGCGTCAACCTGATGCACGCCACGCATCGCGTAAGCCAACAAAAGCCCCAAAAAAGCAGAATTGAGAACACGCCGCAAGGAGAGGCCGAGTTTAAAACACGACGCACACCCCCACCGCATTCTCACTCAAAGAACCAGTGGGCTCTATGGGCCCAAACCTCTAGCCTACGACACCCACACAACGCACTAAAACACCAAACCAGGCCCAACGACCACACACGGACCCAAAACACCACATTAAACCCATTAAACTCAAATTCGATTATTCACAACATTACAATTGTTTGGGGTATTAACCCCAGTGGGCTGATTACCAGGTACATAGCAGATTTACACATTTAGGTTACTTTGGTTATCTAAATTTTAAACTACCCTCCGTTTCTTCAGAGGTTGCACATCTGGGTTGGAAAGTGCCCCCAGTCCATTAAAGACCGAGACGCACTTTATTGAGGTTTTGGCATGACTCGTCTTCCTGACTTCGATTGCTTCCAAGATTTAAGGAGTGAGATTAGGTTTCTCGTACATGCCTTTCCTCTTTTGCCCTTTGGGGTGAAGTGGCTTTGTAGACTGAGGTGGTGTACACTCAATCCCATATTGCTCCACAGCTTTGGTTGGACTCACTTGCTCAAGCCTTTTTGATTGCTTGGGCCTCTTTTTTGGTGATCAATATTTGTTTCCCCTTGGGGACTGTTGTTACATTAGCTTGCCCCCAATATCCACTTTGGACTTCTTTTTAAGACTCCCTATGTCTTCTAGCACTCATTAAAGGAGTGCGAACAATTGGAAGTAGAAATATTCAGGATTGTTTTTCCCGAGAGATGATGGGCTCACCTCCGTCGAGCCAGACATTAAGATTATCGACAATGATTGTCTTACTGGACCTTGATGCTGCCACTAGCTTTTTTGCCTCTGCGACCCTTACATTGGCTTGTTGAGCAAGGGCAGTATCAACAAAAATTGTATTAGTCGAGCAAAGTTAGCCTTGAGATGTGTGGGGCTTGGCGCCCCCAACAGTAATGATGGTGACTTGTCTGCTGCTCTTAGCATTAGCAGGCTTGTTACCCATGGAGAGGATGGCCTTGTTGCCATTTATGGCAGCAAGTTTGATGCTTTTTGCAGTAGCAGACTTGATGCCCTTTGCAATAGTGAGCTTGATGCCCCGGTGGTGGGCTTTGTTGACCTTCGTAACAATAGGCTTAATGCCCCTAGTGGCTAAGACTATTACAGTTTAGGTTGTCGATTCCTCCTACAGGCATATCTGGTACTTTGGTTGACTCCTCAATCGATGGATCTAGATTAACCTCCTCGGTTTGCTTGGTTTGATCACCAGTGACTTGAATTGGGTTTTTGTCGGAGACATAACAGGTAAATACATGTATGTTGCTCCTATCTTCAGTCATTTGAACAATTTACCGCATTTTTAATGGTTGCATGCCCGAGTGATATGGCACCTCTAGTTTGCCGAAGACAAAGCTTCGTAACACCAAAATTTCAAGGCGTCCTATCCCCGTGATTCAAATTGGTTCCCGAGTCGAGGAGCGGATTTAGGTCTTCTATACACCCCTTTTTCTTTTTACTTCTCTAGGGCGTTGAGATCTAATAAGTTGAGGAGACACTTCTTAAGTTTTATGTTGTGCCTTGGCTTGGCCGAGCTTACTTGCCCGAGCCTCCTTGATGGCTTGGGCCTCTTCTTTAGCGACCTAAATTTGTTTGAACTTTGGAGGGGTTGTTGATACATTTGCTTGCCTCCTGCATCAGCCTTGGACTTTTTCTAGGAGTTGTTCCCATCTTCTCACCCTCATCGTAGGAGTGTGAAGCGGTTGGAGTTGGAATTTGGAAACAATTGAGACGCTGTCTCGGGAATGATGGGCACGTCTCTGTCAAGCCAAACTCGCAGGCTTTCAATGACAACCATCTTCCTCGACCATAAGGTGGCCATCACTAGCTTTGTTCCCTTATAGCCCTTTTGGGTTGCCCCCGTTGGGTGGACAATGTCAGTAAAAAATTGTGTCAACTGAGGTTTGTGGGGTTTGATGCCCTGAGAAGGAGTGGTCACACTTCCACTGTTCCTCACGCTAGCAAGCTTGTTGCCCCTAGTGAGGATGAGTTTACTGCCCCTTGTAACAACGGGCTTGATGCTTCCAATAGTAAGTGCGTTTCCTTGCATGGTCGTGGGCTTCCACGACAGTAGGCTTGTTGCCCCTTGCAACTACAGACTTGATGGCCCCAGTCGTTGGATTGTTGTTACTGGCATCGGTGAGCTTGATGCCCCTTGGCTGCTAGCTTGTTGTCTCTAATGCCAATAGGCTTAATGCCCCTAGCAATTGGTTTGTTGCCTTTACGGTGTTGTAGCTCGCGACGACCGGTGGGCCGTAGGTGACAGCCACCATCGTCTTGTTGTTTTTGTTCGCAAGAGTTGGCACTTTGACTACATGCTGGTTAGTCCAGAACGGACTTTGAAACTTCTCTTTACCGATCCCTCCTTGAGATGGAACAATTGAGATCAAGACTTTCATTGGTGAATCTTGGCATTATCATGAAAGGCATAACAGGTCCCACCGAGAGTGCCAATTTGTGGAACATGTGAAATTTCTTCTGAATAAATAAATACAATAATGTGTTTTTTATGTGTGTGGGCATGCCAATCTATTTTACAGACAAATGATTTAAAATCCGCTTGATGCGGGGAATTTGCATGTCCATTTATTGGAGGAGTGCACCTATATTTTGGCGTATTTATTCCATGCATTATTTTATCAGGCGATTCGAGATATCGTGTACTGGACCCTTCCCCACCGACTGAAGGCAGTGTTAATTTACATCGGATTGAATCTGAATACCTTTGATAATGTTGTCGAGATTCATTTAGGCACAAAGTCCAAAGAATTTGAAAATTATCATTTTCATTTCTTTATACATATGTAAGTTGAATTACAATTTGGCCTTTTAAGATCTTTTACAATTAGTCCCGATTGTATAATTAGGTCTTAAGGAATCAAGATTACGTTTTATTACAGTCGGACTCCTTGAATTTGCTCGCGCCCACATTTGGATTGATTTGCTTCATTTCTGTCACAATCAGACAATTGACTTTACTTCTATCATGATCAACGGTTGACTTTACTTCACAAGATCACTCTTTTGATTATGATCAAACCTTTGGAGTTGACTTGATGTCCGTAAAGGGCATTTCCACACAAGGCGGGATATTCATATATCTTTTAACCCTTTTTGGATTTTGCTACAATTTTGACCCTTTCTAGGTATTTTTGTAGTTTCATGCCTTTTATGGGTATTTCTACATGTCTCTGCCCATCGAGAGGATTATTGCAGTTTTGGCCCTTTTTGGTATAATTGTCATTTCTTTGACTTTCTTGGCATTCCCGCCATTTCTAAACATTGTCGAATACTTTTGCCATTTCCTAACTTCTTTGGATCTTTTTTGTCATTCTTGCCCTTTCCAAGTGTTTCCGCCATTTCTTGACGTTCCCGAATATTTCCATCATTTCTTGATCTTCTTGGACATCATCAACATTTCCGAGCATCCCCGAGCGTTTATGCCATTTCTTGACTTTTCTCAAATATTTTTACCATTTCTTGGCATTATCTGACATTTGTACCATTTCTTGGTGTTCCTGGCTTTTCTGCCATTCTCTGACTTTTTTAGTCATAAGTCGAACTCAGGAGAGCGCACGCCACTTCAGAGAAGTGACGTGGGTCCCGCTCCACCGAGTCGTGCAAACAACATAGATATGATTAGAGAACTGAAAACTTGCCCAATGTTGTCTTTTGAAGAAGAAATCTGGAGAAGACTTGGACAGCATTGTATTTGTGCCTTTCCTAGGACGTCTTTAAATTTCTGCCTTCTTTGGAGGACTTCTCTGCAATTCCGTGTCCCATCAGGACTTCCATGTAGTTTTTTGTCCTTCGAAGGACTTTTCTACAATTTCTGCCCTTTTGAGGGCTTTTCCATAATTTCCCTACTTGTGTAATTTTCCCGTGATAAAGAACATCTCTGCAATTCCCCACTCTTCAGGGGTTTTATTGCAATTTCTGCCCTTCCAAGGACTTTTCAGTAATTTCTTCCCTTCCAGGGGTATTTATGTAAATTCCCACAAACTGGGGGTATTATGTAATTTTCCCTGATCGAGGGGCATTTCTGCAATTTTCCCAGATACAGGGGTATTTCTGTAATTTCACATGATTTTTTGGTATAATTACAGTTTTCTGTCCCAAAGAGGATATTTATGCAAATAACCACTTTCAGGGGCCTCTTTGCAATTTTCCAACTCTTGAGGGCTTTTCTGTGATTTCCCATAAGCTGGGGTATTTCTGTAATTTCTGGGCAAACCAGGGGTTTTCATGTAATTCCTCGCTCTCCAGAGGTCTCTATGTAATTTTAGATGCACAAAAATCCTCCTTTTGGGGTCTTCATAATTTAATTATGAAAACACAATCCCCTCTGAATGGGGTCTTCATAATTAACAATACACAATCCCCTCTTAATGGGGTATTCATAAATACACTAACTTTAATCCTCCTAAAGGGAGGTCTTCGCCTACCCCACAAGGGGGTCTTCGGCCAGAGCTCCCAGAGCTCCAAGGGGTTGGAACCCCAGAGATTGCCCAGAGGGAGCTCCTCCGAACAAGCATGTCCGGAGGAGGTTTCTCCAGACAATTTATAGGGAGGGAGCTACTCCGGGTAATTTATCTGGAGGAGCTTCCTCTGGATAAATTACCCGGAGGGAAGCCCCTCTGGGTATACAATGCCCTTTCTGGGTATTAAAATAATGGCCCCCTTCTCCATTTTTTTGTTTAAACCCCCCAAGATAGAATTTTGGCTTTTAAAAACCCACTTCTTTTCAAATTTGAGTTTTAGTTTCTTTTGAAAATTTTGGGTACAACAATACCATTAATGAAAAACAAAAACAATAGCAGTTATACCCCTCTCAGCAGCTTCTCAAGTAGGCCACCCACAATATGGGCCACTAGTGCCCATGAGTTGAGCATAAAGCCTCGCCCCATCCCCTCCCTCCATGTTTTCTGTGTCTTGCCAGGATCCAAAACAGGAGAGCCCCGTTGTCAACACATGAGCCCCCCAAAAAGAATATTCGAGAGGAATTCAAAAATGTATTGATGAATCTGAAGCTTCAAAAAACAGCCATTTTGAATTAATCCCTGCCATCTTTCAGTTATACTCAAAATTCCATGCCAAGGTGAATGAAGCAACTTTTGAAATCCCTAGACAGACGAATAAGTGTACATAGAAATAAAAATTGACAAAGTTGGTTTTGTAACTTGCAATTTTCTATAGCATTGTATATGCCTATAATTTGTCCTTCTAGATACTTCAGTATTGCTGGCGGAATTACATAGATAACTGGCATATGTTTTAAAATCAGCATCTAGCAGATGGCAAGATGAAAAAGGATCGGCATTTTCAACATCCTTTTTCTTACATATGGATATATGATTGAGAGAATCAAATCAGTGCAAACAAGAATGGACAGATTGCTTACAGAGCCACATAATTCTTGATAAGGTGGAAGTATATTCTCCAGAAATCTTTGTCCTTCAAATGACGAGGGCACAAAACATATCTAAGTTCTGATATCTCCTGGAAGGAAAATTAAGCAGCGTTGTAGAAAATGAATCAGAATCTGCAAGTTCCAAAGAGATCATAACTGCAAACGAAGCATAGAGCAGATCTACATTCTCGGAAAAGCAAGCTAACTCACCATTCACTAGCTAGTCAAGTTGTATGCATAGTCTATAGATGCTAATGTATGTTCTTTATGGCCTGTTATAAATTACTGAAAAGAGCCCTTTCATCACTAACACAATGACCAAATAGAAGGCAGACAACAAACTCAAGGCGAATAAAGAAGGCACATACATCAAAGGGAAAGAAAAGTATTATTATGAGCATCTTGTGATGTAGGAGCATGTTGGGCCACCCTTGGGTACTTGGGCCCATATCATTTTTGGGTTTTTAATATCTTTTGGGCCAGAGTTATGCATGTTTTATAAGGCCCAGTAGTATGTACTCAGTGTACTAAGAGTCAGTCCATGGGTTTAGGTGGACTGGCCCATTAAGAAGTCTAAGGGTTACCCCCATCCATTATAAAAGATGTTGTTTAGGGTTTCAAGAGGAAATGAAGGCGATTTGAAAAGTTTTTGCTTGACTTCGAGTAGGGCTGCCAACAGCTCGGATTCAGAATCGGAAATGGGTGTTTCCACTTCTGCTTTTTATAACAAATTTCGGAGTCAAAAACAGAAACGGAAAAGGGTGTTTCCGCTTTCGCATCCATTACCGCTTAAAAGTCGGAAAAACAGAAATAAAACGGAAACTTCGGATGCAACAACATTTATATAATGAGAATAAATTTATAAATTTACAAGTACATTATTAAATTTATGAATATTTTCAAATGAAAATTTAATAATCTACTAGTATAGATAATTAACAACAATAATTAAAAAAATATCTTCTGTCATATCTTCTCCATCACATACATTATAATGACCCTTACTAAATGAAGTATAACAAGATCAAATTAGTATAGTAACATCATATAGTTATATAAAATAGTTGAGTAATAGAAAATCGATATATGTAGGTATGAAGACTGTCAGAGAAAAAACTACCATATATGATAAAATGAGAGAGTGACGACCAGCCACTAATTGGGACAAGGATAGACAACATTTGCATATAGATTTGAGGTGGAGGATAATGAGTTAAAATTTAAAAGCCAAAACTTCAAAGTTAACGAGCTTTTATTGTCAAAATATTATAATGTATATTAAAAAATTTATCGAAAACAGAAATGAAAAAACAGATGCAAAATTAGGTGTTTCTGTTTCTGCATCTTATAAGAATTCGAATATCCATTTCTCTTTTGCTAAGTTATCGGAAAGTTCTTTTCGGAAGCAACCCCCAACATGGCAACATCGCGCTTCCCCTCCTTCCCCCACCCGTGGTTGCATGTGCAACACCGTAGGAAGTCCACCGCCTTGCCATTGCGCTCCCAACCAGGTCAACACGCAGTCAACAGTTAGGCGACCAAAGGTCTGAAAACCCTGGGAGTTGGGCTGCCCCACAAAGTCAAGCTCACTTGGGTCATCTATCTCGTCGGCCTAATTTGAGCTAGCTCTATGGCAACATCACCTGCAGGCCAATCTAGGCTGACTCCCGCTTGATCTCAGCCCGCTCAGCCCAGTTCTGCAGTAGGCCATCTCCAGCACCCTCCTGGGCCAACCAACATCTTGTCCTGCATCAATTTTGGTATCAGAGCGGGAAATCAACTTATTTTTACAATTTAAGGTCTTGAATTGCATGAGATGCTTCCACTTGTTATACAAATAGTAGTGTGCCTGCTGAATGACAAATATGCTCATTTGAAGATTGATCCTCATCAGTCTAGCAATTAAGTCTCCCAAGGCGTCATGGATTTATTATCTCAAAAAGGTGAGAACGTTGTTGACCTTGATGGAGTATTTGTGGAATTGTATTTTGATTGTAAACATCCCACAACCTCTAAAAGGATTGTTTATTTTGATGGTGCTTGGGCAGAGATTTATCCGTTAGAAAGATTCTTCATCATTGTCGGATCTGAGTGTTGGGATGATTGGCATCCTGTCATAAAATCTGAGCCAACTTCTTGTGTTATTCAGTCATCCCATTGGCTAGTTAAAATTCATATCCACAATTGTGCTTTCTCTCATAAACGCCCATCTGTGGAGCAGTCGACAACAAAGTACTCCAACAAAGCAATAATTCCTAGCTAAGATGACAGTGCTTGCACAAATCCTGTGGTTACAGACACATGGGATTCTAAATTATTCTTTGCATCTAGCCTTCATTTGGCATCAGAAGATGTGTTCGAGGCAAATCGTCATGCTACTTCACTTTTGGATGTTCAGGCCAAGGTTTACCAGATCGGAATCGGGAGGCGAATCGGATTTTTCTTGATCCGATTCGATTCCCCCCCCCAATCGACCCGAATCGGATCGATTCTTATGGGTATAATATATATTATATATATAATATATCATATATATGATATTTATAATGTATAATATATATTACTAATATGATATAATAATATTATATATATGAGGCGAATCGGACCGAATCGATGGAATCGAGAATCGGGTTTTCCATGATTTGCCCCGATTCGGGAGAATCGGGCCGATCCGATTCGATCCGCCAAACCATG
The DNA here is from genome assembly GCA_014218235.1 of Colocasia esculenta. NCBI lineage: Eukaryota > Viridiplantae > Streptophyta > Magnoliopsida > Alismatales > Araceae > Colocasia > Colocasia esculenta. The sequence continues at coordinate 107,520,420 of CM024754.1, read as the reverse complement.
GACTTCAGGCCGACAGGTTGTGTGTTCTGACAGTCGACTTTGGTTTGTATGTGGCTAGATGACCAAGTTCATTTCCCCTATTATCTCTAGCGCTAGCACTTGTGCGCTTTGTTGACATCACCAGCGTTACGTGGATCATGGAAAGCATCTCGCGAGAATCTCACGAGATCTCGCAAGAATCTTAGTCTCGACGCCTTTTGGAGAAACGACAAAGCCGAGATGAGTAGTCAGGAACTCAAGGTTAGGATCCTCTGAAGCAGGGTTGTCAGGATCCCCTTAGTTACCTGAATATCATTTAAGTATATGAAACTATTTCATTTACTTAGGATATTACATGTTAACAAGGAAGTACCCCCCATTTGAATCCACTAAAAATATCAAAAAAATCATATCTCTTACCAATAAAAAGACAACTCTCCCATTCATAGGGCTGTTCATAATATGGCCCAACCCGAAAAACCGAACCGAACCGGCCAGTTCGGTTTGGTTCGGTTCGGGTTGAGAAGTCCCATGGTTCAGTTCGGTTTCTTGTTGGAAAATCAAATGAACCGAATTTATATTAAATATATTTAATAATTAATATATATCAGAAAGAAAAGCATAGCCCAGTGGGCTAGTGTTGAAGGGTAAATTTGTGATGGATGTCTGCCAGGAGAAGCCTTGACAGTCCATTATATAATGGTCTAATGAGTTGGTTAACTGAAATCTATCTTGACAGTTAACTGCTCATATAACCCACATAAAAAGGGTTGTTGGACCTTGAAGATCAGATGATGGTTATCAATGGACCTAATTTCAACGGATTCATCAAGTAGCCTGCTGAAAGGCCAAATGAATTGTGATTTAAAGTGACCACATGGTTACTTAGATTACAAGACTGTTCAGGGGTTCTTCTCCGAGTTCAACAAGGGAATTCCGGCCCTTAAAATGGTGCCAACTCTTCCAGTTACATTGAAGTCCAAGGGAGAACATTTCTCCGTTCAAAGTACAAGCAGGAAAAAATCCGGCAACACAAGGTCTATAAGACCGAGTACAAAGAACAAGTACAAGAACAAACTCGAGGAAGAACTCCGAAGCTTTGCAAAATCAGTCTTCTATCGGGGGGAACTCCGAGAAGAGAAGAAAATTCCAGCACCTCCGACAATCAACACATTCAAATGGGATGTGGGGGGGGGATTTATAGAAGTTTCCCCCTCTCCCCCCCATCGGTTAGGAGACCCCTAACCGATGGTGACCTCATGATGAGGTCACCATCGGTTAGGGGAGCCCTTAACCGATGGTGACATCTTAGTGATGTCACCATCGGTTAAGGGATCTCCCCTTCTAACCGATGGTGAATCACCATCGGTTAGGGAGACCCCAACCGATGGTGACCTCATCTTGAGGTCACCATCACCATCGGTTAGCCCCCAACCGATGGTGACATAATCCCATGTCACCATCGGTTGGGGTTCTCTCCCCCACGCAATGTAAGGGGGCCTTCCCCCTATAAAAGGCCCCCATTCCCCAAGCAAAAAGAGAGAGCTCTCCCCGGAGAAGGTGCCGGCGAAGCCCTGTCAAAATCCCCCCCAAAAATCCAGAAAAATAGAAAAGAGCATTTCTCCTTCCAAAACTCCCTTTCTCATTTATTCCCCTGCTTGGTGTGTGAAGGTATTAGCCCCTTCTCTAGCCCGATACCAAGGCGCGGAATAGTTCGGCGAGGGAGGAGAATCAGTTCCAAACGCCATCGACATCTTCTTCATCCCCTTTCAAAAATCTATAGCTGCGGTTCTTCCCCCCACATCGAGCAAGACTCTGTGGGGGAAATTTCCTTCGAGGTTTATATACCATCCATATCGAGCAAGATTCTATGGATATACGGTATTTAAATACCCTTGTTCTCGTGCTCTAAATGCCTCCATATTGAGCAAGACTCTATGGGTATGTGCATTTAGATGCATATGTTCTCCCCGCCCATCGAGCAAGACTCTGGGATGGTGGATTTTGTGCTTATATGTCTATGTTTCTTAGAGGAGACTCTGCCCAAGCGGAGGTTCTGCTCAAGAACATATTCGTATATTCACAAATTTGTGCTCTTATGTGTATGTTTCTTAGTGGAAACTCTGCCCAAGCGGAGATTCTGCCCGAGAACATATATATATAATTGCAAATTTGTTTATATACATATATGTTCCTTGTGAAGGACCCCGCCCAAGCGAAATCTCTTCTCAAGGACATATCCATATAACTACAAACTCGTGTTTATATGTATATGTTTCTTAGAGGAAACTCTGCCCAAGCGGAGGTTCTGCCCGAGAACATATTCGTATATTCACAAATTTGTGTTCTTATGTATATGTTTCCTAGGGGAAACTCTGCCTAAGCGGAGACTCTGCCTAAGGATATATCCATAGAATTGCAAATTTGTGTCTATACATGTATGTTTCTTAGGGAGAACTCCGCCCAGGCAAAAGTTCCCTCCAAGTTCATGTTTGTATAATCATGAATTCGTGTTTATATATATATATGTTTCTTAGAGGAGACTCTGCCCAAGCAGAGATTCTGCCCAAAGACATATTTATATGATCACAAATTTGCATTCATATGCATATATTTCTCCAAAAGGACTCTACCCACGCAGAGGCACCTTCTACCGGGTACTCTGCTCAAACAGAGATGCCGTTCGAGAATATATTCATAAATTGCAAATTTATGTTTATATACATATATGTTCCTTAGGAGAATTTCTCGGGGATTCTGCCTCAAGACATATTCATATAATTACAAATTTGCATTCATATGCATATATTTCTCAAAAGGGACTTTGCCCAAGCAAAGGCACCTTCTACCGGGTACTCTGCTCAAACAGAGAGGCCGCTCGAGAATATATTCATAAGCTGCAAATTTGTGTTTATATACATATATGTCTCTTAGGTGAAATTCCCTTTAAGCAAAGGTTCTCCCGAGGGCATGTTTATATAACCACACGTTCATATGAATACGTCTCCATGAGGATACTCTGCCTAAGCAGAGACACTGCCGAAAATACATCCATATACCCATGAATATTGTGTTGATATCTATACATTTCAAAAAAGGGGACAAGGACTCTACTCAAGCAGAAATTTGAGCAGAAAGATATACGAATGCCCACAAAAGGAATTATACCCATATGGACAGTTTTTGGAAAGAAACCTCATTTTGACAAGAACCTTCATGGAGATATATCCATATGTTCTCCAAGATCATTTTCATACGAGCAAAAATGAGGAGAGAAGAAATCCCGCCTCAACAGGGACTTCGCCTAAAATATATTGTGAAGAACATCATATTACAAATTGGCACAGTAATCCTTCTAATATGGAAGTGTTATTCCAATTTACAATACGTCCTGAGCTCAAAATAAATTTGTGGGTATATTCCCGTTCATAATAACAAATCCTCATGTTTTCCAAATAAAATTTCCAACCAACCAAAATACTCCTTTGTTAAAGAAAAAAAAGGAAGAGAAGAGAAGCCTCAAATGGATTTACGGGTATATACTCGTTCCCTTTCTTAAAAAAAAAATCATATTTTGAACCCCAAAAAGGGGAGTCATATCATTTCAAAGTGAAATGCTTAAGCCAAGATATTTCAAAGGAACAAATCCTTTTTCTTCCAAGTCAAAGTCCCTTTTGTTCGGAATAAAAAGGGGAAAATATCATGACCAGGTTTTTCTAAAAGTGCACATTTTCTCATCCTTGCTATGAATGGTATTCGGGTTAAAACTGGTGTCAAATAATACCAAGAACTTTTAACTCGATGTAAATGTAACATCGATTCCGATCGATGGAGACAGAGATCCAGCACATGCTACCCTGATTGCCTGATGAGTATAGACACAGGACTCAAGAAGTTCAGATTAAAAAACGGCGCACCTGTCCGTTTCACGGACACCACACCCGTCTGTTTTACGGACACCACACCCGTCCGTTTCACGGACACCATACCTGTCTGTTCCACGGACACCCAAAAAAAAAAATCTTCTCCGCATCGAGCGGATTCTTTTCTTCTGTCTGCTAGACAGGCTGGCACGCCCCGCAATACAAAAATCAAAACAAGCAAAATAAAAGAAATGAAATGAACGAATAAAATCGATGATTGATGAAAAAATTTTCCCGTGTCAACAGCTAGCGCCTTCCAATGGCCTGGGGCGGTCCTGAGTTCGATACTCAGGGCCGCCGTCAGGACTTTAAATGTGTGTTTTTTTTTTCGGTTCAAACCGAACTGAACCGGTTCGGTTCTGTTCGGTTCGGTTTGACCCTAATTTCGGTTTGGTTTCGGTTCACCCAAAAAATGGGGTGAACCGAACCGAACCGGACCATGTTCACCCCTACCCATTCAAGAAGAAAATCGTGATTTTGATGATTCTATCAAAATAGCATCTTTTAAATTCCTCATAATTTAGTCTATCTAAAAATTTCATAATTCAAATAAGCCCAATAAAATACTAAAAATCGAAAGTCCAGTGAAAAAAGTCAAATGTATATATGACTTCTCCAAGAAAGCCACTCTCCTACTGACAGCAACTAAGTCCTAGTCATGGTCCACTATGATATTCAGATAAATAAGATATTTTACCATGGGTTCCCATGTCATGAATTATTATTTTTATGCTTAAAGTAAAATCCTACAGATTGAAAAGTGAAAACGCACATCCTCAATCCCAATTCCCACACTCTTATTGTATGATATATGTGAACCTATGTCATCCATGGACGAGACTTGAGAATGTATGCAATTATCTATGTTCCTTAAGGAATTATCTATGTGAACTTATGTGATCCACACTTTTATGTTATCATGATCTCCCGAGATCTTATCGAGATCTCTTCTCTTTGACCCTCCCGAGACGAAGCCGAGATCCGATATGGTAAACATTGCGTGGATATACACATCCCTTAGTCACCCCCTTCATTTTTCAAAACTCGGGGCTGAGTTTTCTCAAACTTGGGGGGTATGATGCAGGAGCATGTTGAGCACCCTTAGGTACTTGGGTCCATATCATTTTTGAGTTTTTAATATCTTTTGAGCCAAAGTAATACATGTTATACAAGACCCAGTAGTATGTACACTAAGAGTCTTTTATATCTTTATTTTGAGTCCTTTCCTATCATGTAGTTGTTGGATGCGGAAAAATTTTATGTGATTTGATTTTTTAATTTTAATTTGCTTATGGGTGTGCCAGCCTGTCTATCATACTGAATTTGTAGTCCACTCAACGCGGAGAAGATTTTACATTTTGTTATAGTAAAGCAAGAACACGGTGAGTTTTTTTTATCGAACGAAACAAATTTTTAAAAGGGAGCATGGACTCTATTTGTGAGTTTAACATGCAATTTGAGGGACAAGTGAGTATGAACCCAAAAGATTTATTTGGCATTTGAACGAGCTGTGTTTTGGGCAGAGCTTCCGCATGGGCAGAGTTTCCACGCAAACACATACGAACATATTTGATGAACATATGGTCGTATTTTTGGGCAGAGCCTCTGTTAGGGGTGTCAACTGGGCCGGGCCAGCCCGGAGGCCCGGCCCGGTATAACACGGGCCTGGGCCAATTTTTTTTATAAAAATTTAAATTTTAGCCCAGCCCGGCCCGGCCCGGAAAAAATCTGGGCCGATTCCGGGCTTTGCCCGGCCCGGCCGGCCCACGCCCACCGCTCCCCCACCCCGCCTCGGCCTCCCCGCGCCCCTGCCCGCGCCCCCGCCTCGGCCTCACCCCCGCCTCGCACGCCGCGCGCCCCTGCCTCGCACGCCGCACGCCCCCGCCTCGGCCTCCCCGCGCCGCGCCTCGGCCTCCCCACGCCCCTGGCCCCTGCCTCGGCCTCCCTGCCCGCGCCGCGCCTCGGCCTCCCCGCGCCCCTGGCCCCCTGCCTCGGCCTACCCGCGCCCCCCCCCCCCCCCCCCCCCCCCCGCCTCGCACAGCGCTCGCCCAGGCCGGGCCGGACCGGGACTGGGCCGGGCCTTAAAATTGACCCCCGGGCTGGGCCATATTTCTGAAAACCGGGCTTTGCCCCGGGCCTGGGCCGGCTATCTTGAGACCAGGCTGGGCCTGGGCCAGACCAGGCCCGGTCCAGGCCCGGCCCATTGACACCCCTAGTCTCTGTATGGACAGAGTTTCCCCATAAAGTACGTACATTATGAGCATATATTTTGTGAATATATGAGTATTGTCTTAGGCAAAGTCCCTGCTTGGGCAGAGTCTCCTTATGGAGACATGCACATATGAACACAAACATATTTTTACCCTCGTGGAGTCTTGCTCGACATGAGGGAAATAACATAAACATGTTTAAATGTTTATCCCCATGAAGACTAACTCGACATGAAAATATTTGAACATGAGAACATTTGAAATTTAAATATTTTATGCCCACGGAGACTAACTCAACGTGAAAAATATTTAAACATCGGAACACGTGAACATGTTTAAATATTTATATCCATGGAGACTAACTCGACATGGAAAATATTTAAACACGGGAATATATGAACATACGAACATTTAACATTTTCATCTCCATGGAGACTAACTCGACATGGAGATATAAACATGTATATTTAGATTTTAAACCCCCCCCCCCCCCCATGGAGACTAACTCAACATGGGAGGAATTTACAGAAATTTCGTAGTTGGAGGGGGACGACCTTGACTTGCCGGGGGCGAATACCTTCACGCCGAACACAAACAAAAATCTTCCCCAACAAATCACTTCTTTTTCGATCTTCCGACTTCCCGACCCCCTTTGCCATTGGGCTACATGGGGTATTTATAGGGGTTTTTCCCCTTTACATGAGAAGAGAGAGAGATAACCGGGGGAGGTCGCCCCGGTTAGAAGAGAGAGAGGTAACAGGGGGGGTGATCCCCCCGGTTAAGGGAGAGTTCCTTAACCGGGGGAGGTCCCCCCAGTCTCCGGTTAAGGGTCTCTCCCCCTTAACCAGAGGGAGGTCCCTCCGATTGGGGGTTTCTTGACCCGGGGGCTCCTTCCCCTGATTTTCTATAAATATCCCCCCCCCCCCCCGGGCCTTGCCGGGGACTGTTTTGATGTCGTGAAGACTCCTCCATTTCTTGAAGATCTCCGGATGACGAAGTGCTTGAATTTGGATTTTTGCAAGTGCTTGGTGCTTTTCCTTACAAGTGATTTCTTCGGAGTTGTAATCTTCCTCGAACCTTTGGTCTTGTTGACCCGATGTCGTTGAAGATTCTTTAAAACTTATCTTCTTCTTTGAAGCATTGCTTTTCCCGAACTTGTACTTCTTTGAAGAAATTGATGTTGGTTTTCATAACAAGTCATTTTCTTAACTTGAAAAAGACCTGGACCCAATATTACCTAAGCATCCATTGGATCAATATAAATATCTTCTGACATTCCTTCATGGAAATCCATTGCAAACTTTCGGGGTCCAACAGTAGTCCATGGGCTTTAAGTGTCTAGCCCATTAAGAAGTCTAGGGTTACCTGCATCACGGCCCCGGAAGCACCCCCCACCCTCTTCTGGAAGCCCACTACTGCGCCACTGTGGAACGCGGAAATTTCTTCTTTCTTTCTTTATTTATCTTTTTGCTCCTCTCGACGCATAGACATACGCCTCGGAGTATCTTTGTGCGTTTCGGGCGTGCCAAACTGTTTACGAGAAACAGACAAAGAAATTTCATTTTTTGTGAGGGGTACCGGGTGTAAACCCGGAATCCTCGAATATTTTAAATTTATTTTCCGCGCGCGTCCGTATTTTCAGGCGATTGGAGTGGTCGTGTGCTAAACCGTTCCCCACCGACTGGAGTTGGTGTTTCATTTACATCGAGTAAAACTCGAATACCTTCGATGCGATATGTTTGTTAAAAGACCTTATGCCGAGATTTAAATGAAATAGACGACAAGTAAATTTCCACACATATATTTGCATGCAATCATGACATTTACATTTACGCCTTTAACGGGGTATTTATACCTCCATTGGGCGTTTACATAACGATGTCATTTACATTTGCGTCCACGACGGGATGTTTGTGCCTCTGTCGGGCGTTCACATGGTGACATAGGTTTACGTCCGCAACGGGGCGTTTGTGCCTCCGTCGGACGTTTACACATCATGAGATTTATATTTACGTCCTCAATGGGGTGTTTGTGCCTCCATTAGGTGTTTACATAACGTGCCTCGACGCGTGTTATTTTAAAACACCGAAGGACTTGTACATAAAATATCGGGTCTTATATAATGACCTGCGGTGTCTTCTTCTTCGGACGTCACGAATCGCGGACAGAACACGGAAGGATCTGGCGTTCATGAGAACACGGACGAAGCTTCACCGGGCGGAGACACACGAGGTGCGCGTCTCTACGCGAGAACAAACTTTGCTGGGCGAGGGCGAGAACTTCAGGCCCTCGGGGTCTTGGAGTCTCTGGACGGGTGAGTGAGCTCGGATGCGAAGGTCGCTTTCACTGAGATCCGGGGGGTTCTGTGCAATTTTACACAAACTCGAGCCCATGGATGGGGCGTATGTGTAATTTTATGCACATACACAAACTTTTTCTCCCCAGGGTCCTTTGTGTAGTTTTACACAAATTGGGGCCCACATGGGGTCTTCATATGAGGAACAAAACATGTTCCCCCCCCCCCAAGGGAGGGGGACTTCTCCTCAGCCCCAGGAGAGTCTGCCCGTCGTCCTGCCAGAGCAAGAGCGAGGCGGGGGTCTACGCGCGCCACAAGTTTCGTCGGGACGCGAAAGCGTCTCGCCAGCGCGGGGGAAGAAAAAACCCGAGCTTCTTCATGCTCCTACCCCGGTATTTATAGGGGTTTGCGGGGGTGGTACCGGCGAGGGTGGATGGCCCGGCGCGGGTGGAATGGCCCGGCGCGCATGGCCGCCAGACTGGGCGGCAGGCCCCATGCGCTGGCCAGGGGCGCCAGACCAGCAGGGCCGCCGGACCAGCAGGACCGCCGGCCGCGCGGGTGGACCCCGCGCGCTGGCCAGAGCCGCCGGGCCGGCCGCTGGCCCGGCACGGGTGTCACCCGCGGTGGCCCGGCGCGGGTGGCCCCCGCGTTGGTCTGGCGCAGGTGTCACCCTGCGTTGGCCCGGACCCCGGTTGGCCCGGCGCGGGTGGCACCCGCGCTTGTCTGGCGCGGGTGGCACCCGCGCTTGTTTGGCGCGAGTGGCCGCCCGCGCGCGGCCCCGTGCTGGCCCGGTGCGGGGGCCGTTTTCTGGCCGGTTTTTTTTTTGGGAAGTTTTTGGGGGGTTTTCCCTTTTTTGTTGTTTTAATTTTTGGTGTCAACAAATGCCCCCCACGGGATGTGTACCGGAGTCAATGACGAAGGCGGACGTCCCGTGGCGATTTTCAAACTCTACCCCTGGTCTTAATGACTTAGCGGGGAGTTGGGTTGAAAACCACAGCAATGCGCTTGAACATTTGTGTAGTGTCGCCAGCAACTTGAACAACGATTTGTTGTTGCCGTTTGAGCCGACGATTAAACTTGCTAGGCTTCTCGTGCTGAGCGATTAGCTCCCATTACTTGCATATTTTTCAGATTTGTTTTCAACTCAAAAGTTCCCATAAGGACCTAGGAGAGCGCACATCACTTCAGAGAAGTAATATGGACCCGCTCTATCAGGTTACTCTATGGATGAGTTTCATTGAAGAGCCGCTCCATGGTTTTGTTCGGAGCTGACTTTGGCTTCTTCATCTGAGTCTTGTCTTTTGACTTTACTCAGGAACTTGATTTCAACATCCTTCTTCCGAGGCTTGCCTTTCTGGCTCTGCTCGAGAACTTGATTTGGTTGGAGATTTGACCGGTGAGACTTGTCTTCGAGACTTTGCTCAACGACTTATCATTTGGTCAATGAGGCTTGTCTCTTTGACTTTGCTCTTCGACCTGATCTCATATTTTTCTCCCAAGACTGGCCTTCCTGGCTTTTCTCGGGATTTCATTTGGCACATCGCTCTTGAATTTTGTATTTCTGCATTCTTCCAGATCTGATGTAAACTTTTGCTGCTGAGGCTGGCCTCCTTGGCTTTGTTCAGCGACTTTGCTCTCAAGACTTGCCTTCTTGGCTTTTCTCGGATTTCATTTGGCATATCGCTCTTGAATTTTGCGTTTTTGGCATTCTTCAAGATCTGATGCAATTTTCTACTGCTGAGGCTGGCTTTCTTGGCTTGGCTCAGCGGCTGCTTCATATTTGGATTGCTCGACAGGTGTGACCCGTTAGCTCGAGCAACATTTCCTTCCCGTAGAGAAGTTGATTTTATCTCTTTCTCTTCTCTCCCTTTTTTTTATTTCACATTACCATCCCAACGCCCTTTCGGGTTTTCGCCGGGGAAGGCCCCCTCTAGCTTTTTCCGGTGCGCCCTTTCGGGTTTTCACACCGAGGGGTTACCCCCTTCGGGTTTTCACCTCAGCCGGGTTTTTGGCCTTTTTGCCCTTAGGCACTCCTTTTGGGGAGTAACCAAGTCTGCCGGGACATCTCTATTTTTAGTCTATTTTCACTCTTTTTAAATTTATTTACATATATATATTTCGGGGTCCGGGGTTGGACCCTGGGGCATTTGATTATGGGGTTTGCAACTTGGACTTAGCCTACCATTGGGTTTGCCGGCTAAGGGATTTGGGTTAGCCTACCATTTTGGTTTGCTGACTAAGGGGTTTGATTCAGCCTACCATTGAGGTTTGTTGGCCGAAAGGGGCATTTATTTTGGTCTACAACGGTGGTTTATCGACCAAGGAATTTTGGGTTAGCCTACCATTTTGGTTTGCTGGCTAAGGGATTTGACCTGGTCGACCATGGCGGTTCGCTGACCAAGGAAAGGGTTTAGCCTACCATTTTGGTTTGCGGGCTAAGGGATTTGATTTGACCTATCAAGGTGATTTGTTGGTCATAGCCGACCTTTTGGGGTTTGCTGGCTAAAGGGTTTTGGCTTGGCTTACCACCTGGTTTATTGACAAAGAGGAAAGTGGCCCAGCTTACCATTTCGCTTAATGGCTGAGCAGGGCCTGGCTTGATGAGTAGTGATTTTTTTTTATTTGATTTTTTTTCCACATTACCGACTCCCGCGCCCTTTCAGGTTTTCACGGAAGCCGGCCCCCTTTAGCTTTTTCCAACGTGCCCTTTCGGGTTTTCACGTTGAGGGGTCATCCATTTTTGCCTGAGGCGCCCTTTCGGGTTTTCACCTCAGCCGATTTTTGGCCTTTTGCCCTTAGGCACCCCTTTTGGGGAGTGACCACTGACCAAGTCTGCCGGGACATCTCTATTTTTAGTCCCTTTTTTTTCTTTTTCTTTTTGAAGCTTGGGATCCGGAGCGATGCTGCGGAACCTGGGGCTGAAGGATTTGTTGTTTGGATTTAGCCTACCATTGCGGTTTGTTGGCTAAGGAATTTGATCCGGCCTACCATGGTGATTTGTTAACCAAGGAGGGGATGTAGGTTAGCCTACCATTTTGGTTTACTGGCTAAAGGACTTAGGTTAGCCTACCATTTTGGTTTGCTGGCTAAAGGATTTGATCTGGCCTATCATTGTGACTTATTGGCCAGAGGGGGCATATGGGTTAGCCTGCCAATTTGGTTTGCTGGCTAAGGGGTATGGTACAGCCTACCACGGAGGTTTATTGGCTGCGGGGTTTTGACTTGGTCGACCACGGTGGTTTGTTGGCCAAGGAAAAGTATAGTCGACCTTTTGGGGTTTGCTGGCTAAAGGATTTTGACTCGACCGACCATGATGGTTTGTTGGCCAAGAAGGGTATAACCGACCTTATTGGTTTGCTGGCTAAAGGATTTGACCTGGTCGACCATGGAGGTTTGCTGACCAAGAAAAGGGGATAGCCGACCTTTTGGGGTTTGCTGGCTAAAGGATTTGACCTAGTCGACCATGGAGGTTTGCTGACCAAGAAGGGTTTTTTAGCCTACCATTTTGGTTTACTGGCTAAGGGTAATACAGCCTACCGCGGAGGTTTACTGGCTGCAGGGGCATAGCCGACCATATTGGTTTGTTGGCGAAGGGGGATATGATTTGGGCCGACCTTTGGGGTTTGTTGGCCGAAAAAAGGGGTTTTAGCCTATTATTTTGGTTTGCTGGCTAAAAGGGTTTGACTTGGTCGACCACTATGGTTTGCTGACCAAGAAGGAGTTTTAGCCTACCATTTTGGTTTACTGGCTAAGCATTTGACTCGGTCGACCACCATGGTTTGCTGACCAAGAAGGAGCTTTAGCCTACCACTTTGGTTTGCTGGCTAAAGTATTTGACTCGGTCGACCACCATGATTTGCTGACCAAGAAGAAATTTTAGCCTACCATTTTGGTTTACTGGCTAAGGATTTGACTCGGTCGACCATCATGGTTTGCTGACCAAGAAGGAAAACATAAATTATAGAGGAGAGAATTCTTCTTTCTTTTTCTTCCCTCTTCCTTTTTTTTTTTTTTACCAACCCTGGCGCCCTTCCGGGTTTTCACCAAGGCTGGTCCCCTCTGACTTTTTCTGGTGCGCCCTTTCGGGTTTTCACACCAAGGGGTTATCCATTTTTGCTTGGGGCGCCCTCTCGGGTTTTCACCCCAACCGGGTTTTTCAGGCTTTTTTACCCTTGGGCACTCCTTTTGGGGAGTGGCCAAGTCTGCCGGGACATCTCTATTTTTAGTCCTCTTTTCTTTTCCTTTTTTTTTTCATGGGTGCATGTGCCCAGTTTTAGCTTGATTCGGTCATGGGGGAATCAGAGGGCGGTTGCCCCCGGAATTCATGTTCGGGGGGGCATAATACATTTTCAAATGCTTGCCATTTAGTGGCGGGAAAGGGCGGTCGCCAGTATGTGTCGCCAGCATACCCCGCCTTCATACACTCTGATGACCACATATGGCCCACGCCAGTTTGGCTGGAGTTTGCCGCTTGATTTGCCTGCCATGACTTCTCTTTGCTTCACCATAACGAGGTCGCCTTCCTTGAAGGCACGAGGCCTGACTAGCTTGTCATAGGCTCGAGTCATGCGGGCTTGGTAGGATTGGAGGTGTTTGTACGCTTCCAACCTTTTGCCTTCTAGGTCGGACAGCTACTCCAACCTTCTTTCTATTTCTTGTCACTCCTCAGGCTGGAGACCGGTATGGACGGCTACCCTATATGAGGACATTTCGACTTCGATGGGGAGCATGCATGGAAGGCAAAATCGTCAGGATCGACCCAGAATCGGTCGATCCTAGATCGGATCGAGGGCTATGGATCCGATTCTGGGGGAGAAGTCCCTGAATCGGCAAACTTCCAGCTGGATCGGCCAGAATCGAGTTGGATCGACTGGATCAAGCAAGGATCGACCGATTCCAGACTGATCCAGGTCGATTCCCTCAAGCTACCTTCAAGATCCTCTTCAGACAGGGTTGTCAGGATCCTCTTATTTACCTGAATATCATTTAAGTAAATGTTAGTATTTGTAGTTTCATTTACTTAAGATATTGCATGTAAATAAGGAAGTACCCCCATTTGAATCTAATAAAAATATCAAAAAAATCATATCTCTTATCAATAAAAAGTCAACTCTCCCATCGAAGAAGAAAATCACGATTTTGGTGATTTTAGCGAAATGCTAACTTTCTAATCTCTCATAATTTAGCTTATCTAAAATTTTGATAATTCAAATAAACCACATGGAACACTAAAAATTCAAAGTTCGGTAAAAAAAGTCAAACGTGCATGTGACTTCTCCAATGGAGCCATTCTCCTACTGACAGCACTTAGTCTGCTTGAGACCTCTCAGGATTTGGTCAAACTTAAGTTATCATCATCCAAACCTCTCAGAATTTGGTCAAATTGAGCTACCATCACCCAACTCATAACTGATGCGAAAGCGGGACTACAGACAACGCAAATTCGGCGATAACGATATCTTTATGGCTTGGCGAGAAGTTCCCACAATATTGATGTATTTATTTCCTATAAATAAAGTGTAATCCACTGTTTGAGTGGTAATGAGGATTTGAAGACTGCTTTAGGCGCCGCCTTGGTTGTCTTCTCCAGCGGGGTGGAATCCCCGGGGTGGAAGCCCTTCTTCAGCGGGGTGGAATCCCCAGGGTGGAAGCCCTTCTTCAGCGGGGTGGATTCCCCAGGGTGGAAGCCCACGGTTCCGGTGGTCCTTCTCCCTCCCTACAATCTCGCCACCTCCTCCACGCTGTCCCGCATCAATAACACTCATGAGTTTGGGTGATGATAGCTTAGTTTGACCAAATCCTAAGAGGTCTCAAGTAGACTTAGTGTTGTCAATAGGAGAGCGGCTTCTTGGAGAAGTCATATGCACGTTTGATTTTTTTTTTGTTGAACTTTAGATTTTTAGTATTTTATTAGACTTATTTGAATTATAAAATTTTAAATATGTCAAATTATGAGAGATTAGAAAGTTGCTACTTTGATAAAATCACAAAAATTGCGATTTTCTTCTTGGATGGGAGTTGACTTTTTATTAGTAAGAGATGTGATTTTTTTGATGTTTTATTGGATTCAAATGGGGGATATTTCCTTATTTACATGTAATATCTTAAATAAATGAAACTACAAATTTTAACATTTACTTAAATGGTATTCAGGTCAATAATACACTAAGTCTTTAATATTTTATACTTTCCTTGTATTATTATAGTAGTAATAATACACAAAATCTTATGTTTCATATATTATGAATGCATGTATGATTGGTTTTTTATGCAAATATTAGTTCTTTCAATTTATCAGATTTTCCCTCATTTTTGCTGTTTTTTTCCTGAATTTTTCCCCCAAAAAAACCATTTTATAAACTGGCCGATCTAGGATCGGCCAGACTTCCCTTGGATCCATGGGATCTTGCGATCCGATCCGATCCAGGATCGGATCGAGCCTGGTCGATCCCGATTCCGATCCTGCCTTCCATGGGAGCATGGCTTCAGCCCCATATACTAAGGAGAAGGGAGAGCACCCAGTGGGGGTCCTGTAGACCGTTCGGTATGCCCAGAGTGCTTCATGTATTTTCTCCCCCCAGTCGCGTTTGCGGCTGCCGACTATCTTGGCAAGCAATTTGCAAAGGGTCTTGTTGAAGGCTTCTGCCAGACCGTTGGCTTGAGGGTTGTAGACCGTTGACGTCCTCCAGTCTATATGGAATTTAGCCACCAACGCATATATTGTCTTGTTTTTGAAGGACGTACCGTTATCTGATACGATCCAGTGAGGGGTGCCAAACGTATAAGTTAGGTGTTGCTTGACGAATTTGGCAACGGCTACCCCGGTCACTTCCCAGAGGGGGATTGCTTCTGCCCACCGGGAGAAATAATCGGTGGCCGCTAAGATGAATTTGTGGCCACCGGATGATGGTGGGAAAGGTCCCACGATATCCATTCCCCACTCCGCAAAGGGCCATGTGGGGGTGGTTGGATGCAATTCGTTCGGCGGCTTTCTTGGCACCGAACTGAAGACCTGGCATTGATGACACGCGCGGGCGTACTGGACGCAATCCGTGTACATAGTTGGCCAGAAGAAGCCTTTTAGCTTGATGTTGATTTTCATTTTGTCTCCCGCTTGGTGAGCCCCGCACAGTCCAGAGTGGACTTCGTGCATGATGACTTTGGCTTCCTTGGTAGAGACACCTTAGGAGGACAGACTTGTCTTTTTCATGGACAAGTCGGTACAACTGGTCCCCGATCACTTGATAGGACATGGCCCGCCACAGCAGCTAGACTCTTTCAACCCTATCTGGGGGCAGCCAACCGTTCTTTATTTGTATGATTGGCTGGCGCCAGTCTTCTTCTTGGCTGGCTTCTTTTACAAGGGTATCGACCTCTGCAACTTCTGGGTCGGGATCGTCTTTGAGGACGCTGGGCATCAACCTCCTATGTCGGACGGCTATACCCAATTCTCCTTCAGGAGGGAGCTTTAAAGCAGACGCCAATTTGGCTAGTGCGTCGGCTTGAGAGTTTTGGCTCCGGGGAACATGCCCGATTTCGAATAGGTAGAACCTTTCGCGGAGCTTCATTACTTTGGCGTGATAGGGGATCAATTCTTGTTTCTGAACATCATAATCCCCCAGCACTTGACGGATGACCAGCTGTGAGTCTCCGTAAACTTTTATACATTCGACGCCCATTTCGACGGCCAACTGAAGTCCCACGATCAATGCTTCATATTCAACTTGATTGTTGGTCAATGGCTTCATGAGGGCGCATGAGTTGTGTAGAATTCCCCCTTGTGGAGTCACCAGGACAATGCCCGCTCCGGAGGTGTAAGTTGTGGTGCCGTCGTCTTGTTTGAGCACCCGGGAAGCGCCGTCAAAGTAGAGCTCCTAATGTGGTAACTCTATGGCGAGAGTATTCCCACTTTCTTGAATGGGGGCTTCTTCTTGTTGACCTCCTCCTTCATGAGGGAGCGAAAGGGTTTCCTCTTCGGGAAGCTTGAACTCGAGAGGAGAGCCCGCCGGAATCGGATGCGCCGCTAGGAAGTCAGCCATGCCTTGTCCTTTGATTGCTTTCCTTGGGACGAAGGTAATATCAAACTACATAAGGAGTAGGGCCCACTTTCCCATCCTCCCTGACAACACAGGTTGGGTGAGGAGTGCTTTCAGCGGGTCCATCCTCGAGATGAGGCTGACTTGATGGGCCAATAGATAATGCCGTAATTTCTTGACGGCGAATATCAGCGCGAGGCATACTTTCTCCACAGGGGAGTAGCGGCGCTCCGGGTCCACCAGCATTCGGCTGAGGTAGTATAGCGGCTACTCTTTGCCTTCCTCATTTGTTTGTGCCAGGAGCGCTCCCAGCGATGTTTCCATGGCTGCAATGTAGAGGATGAGCGGCTTTCCTTTCACCGGGGCTCCCAACACGGGAGGAGTGAGGAGATATTCTTTGATTTCTTCAAAGGTGTCCTAGCACTCTTGGTCCCATATGAATGGGGCTCCTTTCTTCATCAGTTTGCTGAAGGGGGCACATCTGCCCGAGAGATTGGAGATGAACCGCCTAATATAGGCCAGCCTTCCTTGGATTGACTTCAGCTCCGTCAAGGTTTTTGGCGGCGGCAATTCCCTGATGGCTTTGATTTTGACGGGATCAATTTCTATCCCGCGGTATTTGATAATGAAGCCGAGGAATTTGCCGCTCGAAACGCCGAAGGCACACTTCATTGGATTCATCTTCAGTTGATGTTGGCGAAGCCTTTCAAAAACCTGGTGTAAATCGCCCAGATGGTCTTCTCGCTTTTTGGTCTTGATGACTAGGTCGTCAACATAGCACTCGACCAAGCTGTGGAGCATTTCGCCAAAAATTTTGGTCATGGCCCTTTGATAGGTGGCTCCAGCATTTTTCAGGCCGAAGGGCATTCTTTTATAATTGTAGATCCCTGTGGGGGACCTAAAGGCAGTATGGTCCTTGTCTTTGGGAGCCATACGAATTTGATTGTAGCCCGACAACCCGTCCATGAAGGATAGCGCTTCGTGTCCCGTGATCATGTCGACCATCGTTTCAGTGATTAGGACCGGGAAGTTGTCCTTCGAGCAAGCTTTATTCAAGTCCCTGTAGTCGATACAGATCCGGACTTGGCCATTCTTCTTTTTCACCGGCACTATATTAGCCAACCACGTGGGGTAGATGCAAGGCTCGGTGAAGTTAACTTCGAGGAGTCTGTCCACCTCGGCATTTACTTTCAGCTCCAGCTCGTGGCGCATACGCCTTTGGGCCTGTTTGACCGGCTTCACTGTGGGGAGTATTGACAATTCGTGCTCAGCCACAGAAGGGTCTAGACCTGGCATTTCTTTGTATGTC
The DNA here is from genome assembly GCA_014218235.1 of Colocasia esculenta. NCBI lineage: Eukaryota > Viridiplantae > Streptophyta > Magnoliopsida > Alismatales > Araceae > Colocasia > Colocasia esculenta. The sequence goes on along the minus strand of CM024754.1, from coordinate 107,502,667 downwards.
CACGCGAAACAGTCTTTGAACTCGAGCAGGAGTTGTCGATATGACTCTCTCATGTTCATTGAAAGGAGGGCGCTGAGGAAGATTGGTCGGGGTTCTTCTGGTCCCCCGAGGTTGAGTTCAACCAGTTCGTCCACGGTAGCTTGCCTGTCGTCTTCAAGTTCGCGGGGTGCCAACTGCAATTCGATGAAATCTTTTTCTTCATCGGAGTCGGCGACGTGGACGTTATAGTATTTGAAGCCCTCTACGGTCACCGGCCAGAATTGTAGCTCCTCGTTTTGAGGAGCTTCTTGGCGCGGTGCCTCGTTTGTGAGGACAAAATTTGCTTCTCCTTCTTGCGGCTTTGTCATGGAGGCAGGAGGCTGTCCGTCGGCATGGCAGTGATCGGACGAGGGGATAAGCCCAACGGTATTTACCGCGTAATAGGCCTCAAAATCTGTCCCTCGATCATAGCCCAACCCCCGGGTGTCTTTTGCACAATAGGGGGGTTGCCCTCGGAGCTGCTTTGGGTACCACAACTGGTGGAAGTAGTCCCGCCGAGAGGGATCCTGCATTAGCACGATCTTCTGCTTCTGGCACAATTTCCTGATACGCCCGAACATGTCGTCCATTTCTTGAACGGGCTCAAGGGCAACTTGAGTTATTTGACTCCAGCCAAAGTCGTCTTCGAGGGGCCTATATGGGAGCGGGTCCCCTTTGTAGAAGATTATTGGCTTCGGCGTCTCGCCTTTTTCGAGACTATCACTTCTATGATGGGTGACAATGAACGTTTTTAGCCGTTCCACCCTGTGCTCCTCCCTATGAAAGGGCAGCTGCATGTACGCCGAGGGCAAGGAGATGCTTTGGCTGATGGCCTCACCGATGGCGTTTGCTTCGTAATTGACTTTCCGCCTTTCCGGGCAGTTGGGCCCTGGCTCGGCGGACTCGAAAAGGCGAGCAAGTCGGTGGATTTCGAGGAGGTCTTTGTTGACGGCTGTTGAACCCTAAAAAAAGGGGCAGGATGAATATCTACCAGAAAAGGTTCCCGCAGCCGAAAAATACAGATGCAAAGGGATTTCTACTAAAGGGAGTCTCTGAAACTGAAAAAATCTGTGGAATGTTATTAAGCAATGAGAGCTATGGTGGCTGTCTACCAGAAGGGAGAAGGATGGATCATTATATAGTGGTCCCATCAACTAATTACGTGGACCATTCAAAGGGGCTACTTAACCTAATTAGTTAAGTGTCACGAGATGTTCAACCTAACAAATTAGTTGGGTTACCAATCCAAGAGACCAAGTTAATTATGGTTAACGTAACCCCACGGTTACTCAAATGCCAAAATGATCCGGGAATTTTCCTCCGAAGCTAAACAAGGAAATCTTCAAGTGGCATCAAGTTCTCCGAACAAGTCGAAGAAGAACAATGCCTTGTACAAAATACTGAAGTACAAAATACAGCACGGAAGAAATCCGGCAACACGAGGTCCATAAAGGCCAAGTGTAAAGTACGAGTACACGGAAGAAATCCAGCAATACGAGGTCCATAAAGACCAAGTATGAAGTACAAGTACAAGCACAAGAACAAATCCCCAACGAAAACTCTAAGGATGCAAATCCAAGTCTCCGCCAAGCAAAACTCCGAGCAAGGAAGCAAGACTTCAACAAATTGGGTAGCCCTGAAATGGGACATGTAATGGCCTATTTATAGGCATCTCTCCCCCCCCCCCCCCCATTTGAATCATTTCTTGGTTTAAGGGGAGGGGGGGAGACCCCTCCACCGTTTTCATATGAAAACGGTTGGAGGACTCCAACCGGTTTTACATAAAACCGGTTGGAGGCTCCCCTCCAACCGGTTTCATATGAAACCGGTTGAAGGGGAGACTCCCCTCCAACCGTTTTAACATAAAAACGGTTGGGGGGTGCTCCTCCAACCGGTTTCATGTAAAACAGGTTGAAGGGGAGCCCCTCCAACCGTTTTCATGTGAAAACGGTTGGGGGATCCCTCCCCTCCAACCGGTTTCCATGCAAACCGGTTGGAGGGGAGACCCCTCCAACCGATGGGGGGATTCCCCCCTCTCCCTCTCCTGCTTATGCAACAAGGAGGGGAGGCCGTCCCCTATAAAAGGGGAGGCACTCCTCCATTCCAAGAGACATACTCCAAGCCTACATGCTCAGGGCCTGGATGCTCAAAGCCTCCAAATTCTGTCCCCCAAAACCCTGCTGGTTGCAACACCAAAGCCTTGTAAACCAGTCCCCCAAATCCTTGGAAAAACCAGTCCCCAAGCTTTGTAAATCCCCTTATTCTGAAAGGAAAATTTCAGAAATAGCAAATCTCCCTTCTTCCAATCTCCTTCAACTCGTTCTTCCAATTTTCTGGTTTTGCGCGAAGGTATTGGCCCATTCCTTGCTCGATATGGAGTGAGGAGTGTTCGATAGCGCGGAAAAAAAAGGGGAGATCGCCATCTTATACGGCATCAACATCCCCCTCGTCCCCTCCATGGGGGGTTTCTCCAAAGTTTCATAGTATATTTCATATCCCCACATCGAGCAAGACTCTGTGGGGATTTTTCGGGGTTTAAATATCGTCCGTATCGAGCAAGACTCTACGGACATGTGGTATTTAAATACCCTTGTATGTTGTGCTATAAATGCCTCCATATTGAGCAAGACTCTATGGGTACGGGCATTTAGATGTCGTTGTTCTTGTACTTATATGTATATGTTTCTTCGAGGAGACTCTGCCCAAGCAAGGATTCTGCCCAAGAACATATTCATATGATCATAATCTTGTGCCTATATGCATATGTTTTCTTGAGAAGACTCTATCCAAACAGAGATTCTGCTCAAATACATACTCATATAATCACGATTTTATGTTCATAGGTATATGATTCTTGAGTTGAACTCTGCCCATGCGGAGGTTCTACCCAAGAACATATCCATGTAAGCACAACCTCACGTTCATATGTATATATTTTCTCAAGGATACTCTGTTTAAAATAGGGGTTCTGCCCGAGGATTTACTCGTATGTTCATAACTTTGTGCTTATATGCATATATTCCTAAAAGGAAAATCCGTCCAGGTGGAAATTCCGTCACGGAAGATATTCCTATACTCACAAAGGAGAAAATATTGTATTGGAAGTTCTTATGGATGCATATATTCTCGCCCATGCTATGAAATGGTATTCGAGTTGAAACTGGTGTTAGTACGACACCTAAGGCTTTTAACTCGATGTAAATATAACCGATTCCGATCGATGGAGACAGGGGTCTAGCACACGCCACCCTAATCGCCTGATGATTAAAGACACGAAATCAAAGAAGTTCAGATCAAAACAAGTCGCACCCATCCGTTTCACGGATATATAAATTCTTTCTCCGCACCACGCGGACCTTTACTTTTGTCTAGTAAACAGGCTAGCACGCCCAAAGCAATATATATACTACCCAAATAAAATTGAAAAAAAAACAAATGAAACCCTAAATGGAAAGGATATCATATCCAACACTCCAAAATGAAAAAAAATGGAGAAAAAAAATCCTATGTCTACAACGGTGAACAGCTCCTCCTCGTCCTTGTCTTGTTTTCCTTGGCTTGCGCCGGCATCTTGTTTTCCCTTGCCTTTTGATGCAGTCGAAGGTCCGCCAAGGGGCTCACCGAAATATAGCTGGGCATCCACCAGATTACATTCATTTGGGCGAAAAGGAGCCCGATCAGCGAAGACTGTATGTTGCTCTCCCTCCTTGACATATTTTATGCATTGGTGGAGAGTTGAGGGGATGACCCGATTTTCATGCAGCTAGGGTCTTCCCAGGAGCGCCTTATAGGACGTGTTTGCATTGATGATGTAGAATACAACCTTGGTGGCGAGGCCATCCATGGCCAGCTGCACTTCCACCTTTCCCAAGGCGTTTTCGGAGTTCTGATTGAACCCAGAGATTCTGACATCATTTATCCTTTGCAAGTAGGGCATGAGGTATAGAGACTTGAAAGTCTTGAGGGGCATGATATTAATCGATGCCCCAGGGTCAACCAGGATCCGGTTGAGCTCGTGCCCATTGATTTTTCCTTGCATGTACAACGGGCGGTTGTGGTATAGCGTTGGCAGCAACATATCTTTATCATAGAATGTCACCTCCGCCGCCAATGCTTCCAGGGCTTGAGCTTGGAGTTCGGTCACATCAGCTTCATAGACCTCAGGCTCTTGCAGTATTTTGATGAGAGCCGCTCTTAGCTCCTTACTCCAGGCAATGGCGTCCCATATGGTGACGTCGGTAGGGAACCGCTTCATATGCTGAATGATTTTGCGGTCAGCCCGAGCACGGAGCTGATCCAACGGCGGGAACATGTCCGCCAAAGATTCTAGCGGCTGCCCAGACTTGTCGCTCCGCCGTGTCCCCGCCTGTTCGTCCAATCTTTCTTTGAACAAAGGGGTTAAGAGGCCTTCTTCTGGGGCGGGAGCCTCGTCTTTGTTCTTTTCAAGTGGAGCGAGCCGATTGGCCTACTCGATGACCCTCCTACAGGGCAGTTCACTTGTGATCTCCTCATGCTCTTCTTCTTCCTCATCGGAGGGGTCGAAGACGAAGGAGTTCACCCGTACTTCTGTTTCGGGGATAGGCTGGGGCTTCTCGCCTCGGAAGACGATGATTTTGTCGAGGCCGGGCGAACTTGACTTCTCGCCGGGGGGTAAGGTGAACTTCTTTCCTCGTCCACGACCCTTTCCTCTACCTCGGTTGCGGCGATGATATGTCGCCACAGGGGTCTTGTCAGCCGGCGACTGCAAGCTTGCAGGCGGCAGTATCGACACCATATTGCATGAGAAGTCCTTCAGCATTTCCTTTAGCTTCTCGACAGTAATTTCATCCTCCTTGTAGAAGATGGCCAGTTCTTCGGGCAGAGGCAGCTTCTCGCCCTCTTGCACCCTTTGCAACATTTGGTGGAGCCAGCTTTTGAGCATCATTTTGCGCTTCATCTCTTCCTAAGGGATATCTGTCCAAAGGGACTCCCCAGATGGGCTTGGAGGGAATATACTCCTCCAGCTCATCGATGAGCTTTTGCAGCTTCTGTAGCGGAGTCAGCTCCGATAGGGTCATCATCGCTGCTGCTCGTTCGGCTTGCTTCTTCAGGCGTCTTTTCATGCTTTTATGCCTGTTCTTTTCTTGCTTCGTTGTCTGCGCCATTTCGAGCGGCGACAGCTCCGTTGCTTGCGCGGCGGATCGAGAGGTATTCTCCTGACCGGAGCGACCATGCGACCCTCCCCTTTTAGGGAATGTCAGCGGGAAGCGCATCCTGGGCGCCACCGTGGTCCAGCCGGCTTCATCTAGCTGGTGCTGGAAGGTAGAGTTGATTGCTTGCTCGATTATCTCGGGCGGCAATTCTTGGAATTCGGCCATATAGGGGCCTAGCTCTTGGACAGCTGGCTCCGTCAGCGGTTTCTTGCCCCTGCGGTCTTCATTTTGCCGCCTGGAGGGCGGTGAGGACTCTGGTTGGGCCTCAGTCCTGCTGTCTTGTTTGGAGGCGGGTCGAAAATGCCTGCGCCGGACGCGGCTTTCTTGGTTGAACACCGAGACAGGCTCCTCTTTTAGGGATATGTCTTCGAAGTGCCGCTCCAAGCTCGTACCTCCAGCAATGTGTTCATGAAGAGACACGGCCTGATGTCGTCGAGACCCCTTCTTTCGTCGAGGAGGCTGCCGCAGAACTTCTTCTGCTTGGCTTTCCGTGTTGGCCAGAGACTGCGTCGACGGTACGAGCCACCCCTGTTCATCAACTTCGAGGGCTTTGAGGTTCTTAAAGTACATGTAGTCACTTTGCTCGAATTCCCGCTGGGCTACTTCCCTGGCTCTTATCAGGACCATGGAATTGCCTTCCGGGTCGATCTTTCCCTTCTATATGAGGGACTCGATCCAATCTCGAACGATTGGGCATCTGTCCGTAGGATGCAACAGCATGGCGTGGTACTGACAATACATAGGGTGGTTTATCTCCCTTTCAGTGTATGTCGGCGGCGGTTCATGCGCTATTACGCAGCCTTCTTGCAGGAGCTTTTCGAAAAACTTCCCGATATTTCCAGTTGCAAAGCGATTCTGGTGGGAAATTCGCCACCCTGAATACCACAGGGTGGGGACTGTGTCGGAGGAGCCAACTTCCATCATCTCCGGCTCCGGAAATGTGAATGCCACCGGTGTATAGGCTTCCGGCGGGTCAATGACGTTGACCGTGTGTGTGACAACGTCGGCTGAGTGGTCCGTCCATTCGCGGACGTGAGGCTGCGGCGGAGTGACGTGGGCGCTGCCCAGGTCGATGACCCCTTGGTTGACCCATGCTTCAACTTTGTCTTTGAAGACATAGTAGTCCTTCAGCTCATGCCCTGCGACTTGATGGTATACGCAGTAGTTTGGCGGGATGCTAGTTGGCAGTTGGTAGCCTAGTAATCCTGCTCGTAGGCATGTACAGTAGAGTGCCAGCGTCCGATGGCGCGGAAAGGAATATAACCTTTCGGCGATTTCATCATTGGACGAGCTTGAGGACTCCTCCGAGATCCATCCCCCGCATGGAGGACGGGTCCGGGGCGCAGGCATAGTTGCGGGCGCCGGGAGTCTTTGTTGGAGGGAGGTCAGGCTTTCGTGCATGCTCCTCAAGTATATCAGCGTCTGGCGCTGACCGTGCCGCAGTGATTGAACCTGCCTTTCAAGGTTTTGCACTGCCTCCGGCAATGATCTCTATCCAGGGGTCGAGAAATGAGGGTTCTCACACCCATTTGTAGACTAAGAGTCCCGTGGATTTACTTCGGGGCTCTCTGCCTCAGGGATCGGCGCATTGACATGGATGACGTTGGTCGATTGCTTTGATGGATCCCAAGCATGGGGTTGTGGAGGATCGACCAAGTTGCCTTGCATCGAAATGAGGCGACTCTGGATCAGCTTATGTACTTCATTTTTAAAGACATAGCAGTTCTCGATGGAGTGCCCTAGCATGCGATGATATAGGCAATAATTCGGCTCATCCACCTTATCCGCTTCAGCCGGTCTTTAGAGCCCCGGAAGCGTGATCAAGTCTGTGACGGCCCTCATTATACCGGTACGGTCATACCGACCCACGTCGATATAACGAGTGCTGCCAGCCACAGTGGGACATTTACCCAACGATACAAACAGTTGAGATACACGCGAATATACATAACAGAGTAGCGGAAGTAAAAGAGAACTATCTCCATTCATTCATCATCCACATTAAACATACATGCAGTTTGCAATTTGCAAAAAGGAACTAAAGTTCTCATAATTTAAATGCTGAAATAAGATACAAAATGTCCAATGTCCACATATTACATTCTCTTCATGATAATTCTAATATAATGTTTCAAGTACATACTATGAAGATTACAACAAAAGGGATGCACAACTCCTCAAGCTAAACTCCGCGCTCGGAGTCTATCTCCACTGTCTCCTCCACGAAGGTCTCGTCACCGTCTGAACCTGTACGCCGAAGCAAGAGTGAGTCTTAAAGACTCAGCAAGCAACACTATTTATGATATTCACGTACAAGTCCTAGTGGTTTCTACATGCACATTTACAGATTTCAAACACAAGCATGCTAGTCAATGCAAGTTTTCAACCTATCATGAAATTCTACAATTTATACATAACGCATGCTTTCAGATTTCAAAAATATAACATTTACCTACCACATGGTCTCTAATCCATTCACTTATGAACTTTAACCTTATAAGGAACCAAACGTGAGAGTTATCAACATGGACACTTTACACACATGAACGGGGAACATAGTTAGCATGGATTTCACATGTTCTTAAGCACATACATAACTTTTTAACATGCTTTAGGTTGCTGATTTCACATGGTTCAAAGACTATAAACCTACACATGGAAGCTACAATGTGGCTTAGAACATAACATATGAACAATCAATCACGCCCTTTTTACACACATGCTCATTAGTTGTCTCTAACATGGATTCTACACACTTTTGCACACATAACATGAGCATAATAACATGCATTTTCAGAATTTACTTGGTTTCAGATTTAGTCTCACATGGTTTCAATACACATTTACACATCTGGAATTTCACATTCCCTTTTTACACAATTACCTCTTTTCACATGGTTACGCTTTACACATACACATCCACATGTCACTTACACATTTACACATGGTCACATACACTTTACACATAGTTACACAATTTAGGTGCCGTGACACATAGTCCAAACCACCAAAGAAGGACACATTCACATACACATAACACTTAGACACCATCTAGGCAATGCAATGGTGACTCTTGGACTGCGCAGACCGGGAGAACAAGTCTCCACCCTAACCAGTGGTACTTGTCCACCTCCAGGATTTCCCCCTAATGCCCTTAGGGTCACTTAACACAATGAACTTTCTCAGGGGGACTTTTCCCTGATACAGCTCCACTGCCTTCTTGGAAGCAGTATCACATTGGCACAATTTACACTTTTACACAATTAGCGTTTTACGCATGGTTTTCACACTTTACACTTCCCATCACATTCACTTCCTCACTCACATGAACTCCTCTGTTTTTACTAACATGGTACTACAGAGTTTCAGGTTTTAACACACAGTAAACATCCAAATCATGCTGATTTAAACAAAATCTAATCACATTGCGATCATATGTACGAATTTTTCACATTTCACATGAAAACTCATAACTCTCTATTTACGGGTCCAAATGGTCTGAAAATTTAACCACAGGCTGTTTTCAGGCTCATGATCATACCCTCAATTTTTCAGATTTTTCTGAGCTAAAGAGGATTTACAGAAAATCAAACACCTAATTAGCAGGTTATTCACATTTTACGTCAACATGGAATTCACACATCATGTAACTTATCACTTGCTGTTTAAACATAAACTACCAATGTACACACATGAATTTAGAGTACAAAATTCCCTAATTCATACATCTATAAATCGTTTACCACAACCATTTTACATGCTTTCATATTACCGAACCGACTTATTAGCAATTTCACAAGCATGCATAATTTCCAAAATTTCAGAACACACATACATGTCCCACAACTCTTCATGTATAGACCGAAATCAAGGCATTCACATTAATCTAAATCATGAATCATGGATTTGCAAGATGATTTACAAGTTATTCTCACATGCTTACAAGACATCATTAGCCACATTCACCCACACAACTCACATACATCCACAACCACAATGTACCATATACATAGCTTATAGGAATACCATATATCCTCAACGCATAAACATACCGAAATTAAATGTATAAGAGGGACAGAACAGCTCACTGTTCTGTCCTGAAGAACTAAACGGCGGTCTCTGGCCGCTGACTCAGAGTCAGCGGCATGGTCGATGGACGCCAAGGAGGAACTGGGCGTCCAGGGACCTTGCCGTCTACTCAGGTCTGTGCAGAAAACACAGACCCGAGCTCTGAAAATTGGGTGAAATGGAGGGTCTAGGACTCGAGGGAAATTCCGTAAAAATGATAAGAACCTCCTAGACTCATACGGGGACACCATAGATAGGTTACTTGCCTCTTTAAAAATCCTCCAAGAGATCTATGACTCGAAGAAGACCTCCTTGGGCAGTCCCAAGAAGTTGCAGAAACACCTCCAAAAACGCCTTCCTCCGAGCTCCTGGATGATCTCCTCAGCAAAGCAAGACCAGGGAGGCCTTGCCCTTCATATCAGCTACCTCCTTGTCGGGGAAGTTGGCCGGATCAAGCTCCAGGAAGTCGGATTTTTGGGTCACAAAGGGGGGCTTTCTCACAGAAGCTCTAGGGTTTTTCTCTCTTCTTTTCCTCTTCTCACAAGGTGAAGGGAGAAGTGAGAGGAGCCAATTTCGGGTTGGACCCTAAGAAGAGCCCCTCACCCACTCACCAAACCGATTAGACATGTTCAGAGCCGTTGGGGACATCTCCCCAATGGTTGCCTGCCTTGCTTCAGAAGATAGCAGCTCTGCTGCGCATGCAGGTCAGAGAGGTTGGCGTCCAGATCGCTGGACGCCGGATCTAGTGTTGGCGTCCAGGGCTGGACGCTGACACCACCTCAACGGCCTGGGGATTGACGCCAATAGGGCCTTCGGCCAGAACCCTAATTTATGCAGAAAACCATGCATACCGGACATATATACATGCAATGTACATATAGTATCGTATCCACACTACCATCATGCAATAAGTACATTATTTATGTTCAATATAAACACATGCACACGTATTTATACTATTTTAAATATCCACGTAAAATACGTACATACATACTCAACACAATATACACACATAAATACGAAAAATACGACGGAGATTCGAGGGTCTTACACCCTCTCCCCCTTAAAGAAACTTCGTCCTCGAAGTTAGAACGACACTACTCAAACAAAAGGGGATACTTCTTCTTCATCGCATCCTCAAGCTCCCACGTAGCCTCCTCACGTGAGAAGTTCCGCCATAGAACTTTCACCGACGCGATACTCTTGTTCCGGAGATGCTGCACCTTCCGGTCAAGAATGGCTACTGGCTGCTCGACATACGAAAGATCTGGCTGGATCTCCACTGGCTCATGACTAATCACATGAGACGGATCTCGGACATACTTCCTGAGCATAGATACGTGGAATACCGGGTGAACGCTAGCCAAAGCTGGGGGTAAAGCTAGCTCGTACGCCACGTCGCCCAAACGTCTGAGAATCTCATATGGGCCAATGAACCTAGGGCTTAGCTTGCTATGCCTGCCAAATCTGACAACTCCACGAGTAGGCGATATCTTCAAGAAGACATGATCGCCAACCTCGAACTCCAAATCCTTTCTCCTGTTGTCGGCATAACTCTTCTGCCTATCCTGTGCCGCAACAAGCCTTTTCCTGATAAGCTGAATCTTATCCGAAGTTTCCTGAACCAACTCCGGTCCGATCAACTGCCTATCACCAGTCTCCTCCCAACATAAAGGAGATCTGCAGGGCCTACCATACAACGCCTCGAATGGAGCCATTCCAATACTAGCATGAAAGCTGTTGTTGTATGCGAACTCCACAAGAGGTAAATGACGCTCCCAATCATCCTTCCAATCCAGAACACACGCTCTCAACATATCCTCGAGCGTCTGGATAGTCCTCTCGGACTGTCCATCGGTCTGGGGATGAAACGCCGAACTGAGCTTAAGCTCCGAACCTAACGCATCCTGAAGACCCTTCCACAATCTCGAAGTGAATCTCGGATCTCGATCCGAAATGATCGACTTCGGCACACCATGCAATCTAACGATACCACTAACATACAATCTAGCTAAACTCTCTACTGACTGCTTCTTCTTCATAGGTAAGAAATGAGCAGTCTTCGAGAATCTATCTACGACTACCCAAATCGAGTCATTGCCCTTCTAGATCGAGGCAAACCCGATACGAAATCCATAGTGACAGCTTCCCACTTCCATACGGGGATATCCATCCTCTGCATAAGGCCGGATGGTCGCTGCCGCTCGGCTTTCACCTGCTGACATACTAGACATCTAGACACATAATCCGCAACATCCTTCTTCATGCCGGACCACCAAAATGATCTCTTCAAATCTTGATACATCTTAGTGTTACCCGGATGAATAGAGAATCGCGATCTATGAGCCTCCGCTAACACATGCTCACGGACATCTACTACATCGGGGACACAAACGCGGTGCTGAAATCTAATCACACCGTCCTCATCACGAGCAATGCCCGCCTTACCTACTAACTCTAACAATCTAGGATCGGCTTTCTGCTGCTCAATCACCTCATCCAAGACTGAGGATCTAAGGGATAGCTGAGCTACAAAAGCCTGACACAACGATGGCTCTAACTCGGTCATAGAGCACGCTGCATCCTCCAACATCTTCCAATCCTGCTGGAGCGAAGACCTCTTCCTACTAAGAGCATCCGCTACGACGTTCGCCTTTCCAGGATGATACTGAAGGTCGAAGTCATAGTCCTTCAAGAACTCAATCCATCTTCTCTGCCTCAGGTTTAATTCCTTTTGGGAGAAAAGATACTTCAAGCTCTTGTGGTCGGTAAACACCTCAAATCTGACACCATAAAGATAGTGCCTCCAGATCTTTAGTGCATGAACCACAGCTGCTAGCTCTAAATCATGAGTCGGATAGTTCCTCTCATGCTCCTTCAACTGACGAGAAGCATAAGCTACACCCCTCACACTGCATGAGCACACAGCCTAAACCAATCTGAGATGCATCCGTATAAATGGCAAAGCCCTCTAGACCACTGGGCAATACCAATACCGGAGCAGAAGTAAGCTTAGCCTTCAATAGCTGAAAGCTGCGCTCACATGCCTCGGACCATACAAACTTCTCACCCTTTCTGGTCAGCCTTGTCATAGGGGCGGCGATGGATGAGAAACCCTCAATGAATCGCCGATAGTAACCAGCTAACCCAAGGAAACTACGAATCTCCGAAGGAGTCTTGGGAACATCCCAATCCATAACTGCCTGGATCTTTGCTGGATCAACAGCTACACCAGCGCCGGAGATAACATGCCCGAGAAAATGAACCTCGCGCAACCAAAAATCGCACTTGCTGAATTTTGCATACAGCTTGTGCTCACGGAGAACCTCTAAGACTAACCTCAAATGTTGACGGTGCGTGGCCTCATCCGGAGAATAGACCAACACATCGTCAATAAACACAACAACAAAGCTATCTAAATACGGACTAAACACCCGGTTCATGAGATCCATGAACGCTGCAGGGGCGTTGGTCAATCCGAAGGGAAGAACTAAGAACTCATAATGTCCATAACGGGTTCTAAACGCCGTCTTGGACACATCCTCACTCCTAATCCTCAACTGATGATAACCAGATCGCAAGTCAATCTTGGAAAAGACTGATGCCTCTCGCAACTGGTCAAACAGATCATCAATACGAGGTAAGGGATACCTGTTCTTCACAGTCACCTGGTTTAGCTTCCTATAATCGATGCACAACCGAAGTGACCCGTCTTTCTTCTTGACGAACAATACAGGTGCTCCCCAAGGGGAAACGCTAGGGCGAATAAATCCCTTATCAAGCAATTCTTGCAATTGCTTCCTCAACTCGGCTAATTCTGCAGGCCATCCGATATGGGGCCTTCGAGATAGGAGAGGTGCCTGGAAGCAACTCTATAGTGAACTCTATCTCCCTATCCGGTGGCAATCCAGACAAGTCATCGGGAAAGACATCTGGAAAGTCCTGCACCACATCGATCTCTGCAAGAGTCAGTGACGAACTAGCATCGGGTACTAGCATAACGCTGGCAAGAAATGCGTCACAACCCTTGTTCACCATACGCATCGCCTTCATGGCAGAGATGACTAACTTTCCCGCTAAGTTCTTGGCAAGGGTGAGAAAACTCATCCTCACCAGGAATGCGGAAAACAATCTTCTTCCTACGACAATCCACTAACGCATAGTGCTCCTCTAGCCAATCCAGACCAAAGATACAATCATAGTCCTTCATCTTTAGCAAGAAGAAACACCCATCTAGGAACCTATCCTCAATGCACACAGGTAACGACGGAATGCACTTCCTAGTCGATACCGTACCCGCAGGGGTGTGCACAGACAAAGGGACCTCTAACTCCTCAGACTCTATGCCTGACTCTAGGGCTAACTGCCTAGCGAACCGCTCGGAAATGAACGAGTGAGTAGCACCCGTGTCAAACAAAACCCGAGCGTGCACACCGAAAAGTAAAACTGTACCTTCGGTGACATGCTCCGCCTGCTCGGCGTCCTCACGAGCTAACGCAAACACTCGAGCCGGGGCTCGAGGCCTTCCAGGTCGCCCTGTCGCTGGCGCGGCTGCCGCCACTGCTGGTACTGGCGCTCCTCGCTGAGCTCCCTGCTGAAGCCTAGGGCAGTCCTTGATTTTGTGGTCGCTGCTCCCACACTTTAGGCATTTGCCCGCTATCATCCAACATTCCGTACCACCATGTGCCCTTCCGCAATGAGGGCACTCCTTCTTGTCACCAGAGGAACGTACAGAAGGTACCTGATAGTTGCTGGTTGTTGATGATTTCTGCGGTGTCTGGTACACCGTCTTCCTCTTGTCTTGCCTCTGGAAAGCTGCTGCCGGCCTCTTCTGCGAAGCCTTCTTCTCCTCCAAGTATTGCTCCATTTCGCCTTCCTGTCTGCAGGCTGCGCTGAGGGCCTCGTCTAGCGTGCGGTGGTCGAACGCCACGAGCCTCGTCCTCAGTGATGGTTTGAGACCCATCACGAATTTCTTGGTCTTCCTGCGCTCATCCTCTACTATGTGCGGTGCATATTTAGAGAGTTCAGAAAACCTTGCCTCGTATTCCAGGACGGTCATTGATCCTTGCGTCAGGGAAAGGAATTCTTGCTCCATCTTGTCCTGGATGTGCTCTGGGACGAACTTGGCTCGGAAGAGCCTCACGAACGCGTCCCACGCCACATCTACTGCTCCGTCCTCAAAGCGCGTACGCAGTAGGGAGGACCACCATACATCCGCTCTCTCCTGTAGCATGTAGGTGGCTAAGGTCACCTTGTCCTCGTCAGGACACCTGATGGCTCGGAAGATTTTCTCGGTCTCCCTCATCCAGCTTTCTGCCAAAAGCGGATCACTCTCCCCCTTAAAAGAGGGTGGGGTCATCCTCTTGAATCGCTCCATGATGGAAGGTCCACCATGGTCCTGAGCTGGGGCCTGAGCCTGCTACATTAAACAACAAGCAATATACAATAAACACAATATCATACAAATTAAATAACAAGCCACTTAGTTGTTTCATTAATTTACCTGGGCCTCCAACTGGGCCTGGAGTGCTGCCTGGGTGTGGGCCTGCGTCTGCATGGCTTGCACCAGACCTTGCATGAACACTCCATAATCCACTGGCGGTGGTGGGGGAAGCACAGGACCCTGTGGGGCCGGGGCCTGCTGCTCCGCCCGCTCCTCACGCCTCTGCTCGTCGTCGCGAGCTGGCGCACCTCCACGTCGTCCACGGGAAGCCATGGCTGTAATAAAATTTCAGCCACCATTAGAGCTAGGTTACTAAGTTCTCTAACCAGTTTCTTATCTATTTTTCACTTCTTATTAGTGTTTTCTACACATGTGGACATACTTAGCATGCAATGGGGATGATGACTTAGTTATATTCATGTGCAGTCTCAACTGGTCGCTCTGATACCAATCTCTGTGACGGCCCTCATTATACCGGTACGGTCATACCGACCCAC
This sequence comes from Colocasia esculenta, assembly GCA_014218235.1. NCBI lineage: Eukaryota > Viridiplantae > Streptophyta > Magnoliopsida > Alismatales > Araceae > Colocasia > Colocasia esculenta. The sequence goes on along the minus strand of CM024754.1, from coordinate 107,487,449 downwards.
GTCGATATAACGAGTGCTGCCAGCCACAGTGGGACATTTACCCAACGATACAAACAGTTGAGATACACGCGAATATACATAACAGAGTAGCGGAAGTAAAAGAGAACTATCTCCATTCATTCATCATCCACATTAAACATACATGCAGTTTGCAATTTGCAAAAAGGAACTAAAGTCTCATAATTTAAATGCTGAAATAAGATACAAAATGTCCAATGTCCACATATTACATTCTCTTCATGATAATTCTAATATAATGTTTCAAGTACATACTATGAAGATTACAACAAAAGGGATGCACAACTCCTCAAGCTAAACTCCGCGCTCGGAGTCTATCTCCACTGTCTCCTCCACGAAGGTCTCGTCACCGTCTGAACCTGTACGCCGAAGCAAGAGTGAGTCTTAAAGACTCAGCAAGCAACACTATTTATGATATTCACGTACAAGTCCTAGTGGTTTCTACATGCACATTTACAGATTTCAAACACAAGCATGCTAGTCAATGCAAGTTTTCAACCTATCATGAAGTTCTACAATTTTATACATAACGCATGCTTTCAGATTTCAAAAATATAACATTTACCTACCACATGGTCTCTAATCCATTCACTTATGAACTTTAACCTTATAAGGAACCAAACGTGAGAGTTATCAACATGGACACTTTACACACATGAACGGGGAACATAGTTAGCATGGATTTCACATGTTCTTAAGCACATACATAACTTTTTAACATGCTTTAGGTTGCTGATTTCACATGGTTCAAAGACTATAAACCTACACATGGAAGCTACAATGTGGCTTAGAACATAACATATGAACAATCAATCACGCCCTTTTTACACACATGCTCATTAGTTGTCTCTAACATGGATTCTACACACTTTTGCACACATAACATGAGCATAATAACATGCATTTTCAGAATTTACTTGGTTTCAGATTTAGTCTCACATGGTTTCAATACACATTTACACATCTGGAATTTCACATTCCCTTTTTACACAATTTCCTCTTTTCACATGGTTACACTTTACACATACACATCCACATGTCACTTACACATTTACACATGGTCACATACACTTTACACATATTTACACAATTTAGGTGCCGTGACACATAGTCCAAACCACCAAAGAAGGACACATTCACATACACATAACACATAGACACCATCTAGGCAATGCAATGGTGACTCTTGGACTGCGCAGACCGGGAGAACAAGTCTCCACCCTAACCAGTGGTACTTGTCCACCTCCAGGATTTCCCCCTAATGCCCTTAGGGTCACTTAACACAATGAACTTTCTCAGGGGGACTTTTCCCTGATACAGCTCCACTGCCTTCTTGGAAGCAGTATCACATTGGCACAATTTACACTTTTACACAATTAGCGTTTTACGCATGGTTTTCACACTTTACACTTCCCATCACATTCACTTCCTCACTCACATGAACTCCTCTGTTTTTACTAACATGGTACTACAGAGTTTCAGGTTTTAACACACAGTAAACATCCAAATCATGCTGATTTAAACAAAATCTAATCACATTGCGATCATATGTACGAATTTTTCACATTTCACATGAAAACTCATAACTCTCTATTTACGGGTCCAAATGGTCTGAAAATTTAACCACAGGCTGTTTTCAGGCTCATGATCATACCCTCAATTTTTCAGATTTTTCTGAGCTAAAGAGGATTTACAGAAAATCAAACACCTAATTAGCAGGTTATTCACATTTTACGTCAACATGGAATTCACACATCATGTAACTTATCACTTGCTGTTTAAACATAAACTACCAATGTACACACATGAATTTAGAGTACAAAATTCCCTAATTCATACATCTATAAATCGTTTACCACAACCATTTTTACATGCTTTCATATTACCGAACCGACTTATTAGCAATTTCACAAGCATGCATAATTTCCAAAATTTCAGAACACACATACATGTCCCACAACTCTTCATGTATAGACCGAAATCAAGGCATTCACATTAATCTAAATCATGAATCATGGATTTGCAAGATGATTTACAAGTTATTCTCACATGCTTACAAGACATCATTAGCCACATTCACCCACACAACTCACATACATCCACAACCACAATGTACCATATACATAGCTTATAGGAATACCATATATCCTCAACGCATAAACATACCGAAATTAAATGTATAAGAGGGACAGAACAGCTCACTGTTCTGTCCTGAAGAACTAAACGGCGGTCTCTGGCCGCTGACTCAGAGTCAGCGGCATGGTCGATGGACGCCAAGGAGGAACTGGGCGTCCAGGGACCTTGCCGTCTACTCAGGTCTGTGCAGAAAACACAGACCCGAGCTCTGAAAATTGGGTGAAATGGAGGGTCTAGGACTCGAGGGAAATTCCATAAAAATGATAAGAACCTCCTAGACTCATACGGGGACACCATAGATAGGTTACTTGCCTCTTTAAAAATCCTCCAAGAGATCTATGGCTCGAAGAAGACCTCCTTGGGCAGTCCCAAGAAGTTGCAGAAGCACCTCCAAAAACGCCTTCCTCCGAGCTCCTGGATGATCTCCTCAGCAAAGCAAGACCAGGGAGGCCTTGCCCTTCATATCAGCTACCTCCTTGTCGGGGAAGTTGGCCGGATCAAGCTCCAGGAAGTCGGATTTTGGGTCACAAAGGGGGGGCTTTCTCACAGAAGCTCTAGGGTTTTTCTCTCTTCTTTTCCTCTTCTCACAAGGTGAAGGGAGAAGTGAGAGGAGCCAATTTCGGGTTGGACCCTAAGAAGAGCCCCTCACCCACTCACCAAACCGATTAGACATGTTCAGAGCCGTTGGGGACATCTCCCCAATGGTTGCCTTGCCTTGCTTCAGAAGATAGCAGCTCTGCTGCGCATGCAGGTCAGAGAGGTTGGCGTCCAGATCGCTGGACGCCGGATCTAGTGTTGGCGTCCAGGGCTGGACGCTGACACCACCTCAACGGCCTGGGGATTGACGCCAATAGGGCCTTCGGCCAGAACCCTAATTTATGCAGAAAACCATGCATACCGGACATGTATACATGCAATGTACATATAGTATCGTATCCACACTACCATCATGCAATAAGTACATTATTTATGTTCAATATAAACACATGCACACGTATTTATACTATTTTAAATATCCACGTAAAATACGTACATACATACTCAACACAATATACACACATAAATACGAAAAATACGACGGAGATTCGAGGGTCTTACAAAGTCATTCTCCACGCACACACTTGAAGAGCTTCCTTATGTGCTCCTTTTTAAAGGAGTAAGGTGCTCATACGTTGAGGCAATGACGTTGGAGGTGGTCTTTCTTCCACCTTTTTGCTTGGAACACTGGCGACCGCAATCTTCTTCCCCTTGCCTTGCGGGGTGAAGTCCCACAGCGTTGACTACTTTGGCAGCAGCACGCTCCTTGCTTGGCTTGTTTCTGGAGGGGGCATGCACCGGGTTGTCGGCGAAGATCATTTCGATCTCCGCAACAACCGCATTGAGCTGGTCGAAGCCCTTGATATTTGTACCCAACAGCTTTTCAATTACTTCGGCTGCTAGGCCCCGCCGACAGATGGTTATGGCATCTTCTTGCATCGGGGGATTGTCGCACCTCATGCTGAAGTCACGCCACCGCTTGATAAAGTCGAGTGTCGTTTCGACTTTCCTTTGCCTAAGGGAGCATAGCTCTGCCAGCGACACCTTTCTTTCGGCCGTCTGAAAGCGGTCGATGAATTTCTTCTGGAGGTCGGCCCAATCGACAATGGAGTTGGGCCTCAGCCTTGAATACCACTAGAAGGCGGTGCCCGTCAGGGACGTCGCGAAATAACGGAGGAGATAGGATTCATCGAATGCCAACTCTCCTATGGCCGTTATATAGTAGGCCAGGTGCTCATTTGGCAAGCCTTGCCCGTCGAACTTCTGCAACTTTGGGGCCTTGGGGCAGTCCGGTGGTAGCTTTTTAAATTGATGGTGGACGGGGTATGGCACACTGTATAGATCCACAGTGGCGGTCCCCTCGCCTCGTTGAGCGAAACAGTCATCCACAATCTTTTCGATCATCCGTCGCTGGGCCACGACATCTTCAGCTGCGGAGACCTGGGAGTTTATGCCCCTGCGCGGCTGTTGGGCTGGATCGACGGTATAATCATTGGCCGCGACTGCTTGTGGGTTGACATCGGGCAAGTCGCCTTGTTGATGTCTTCTCCGAGCATTTTGGTTTACCGTCGGCACTTGACGACGCAGCGCATTTGCCCCCGCCGACTGCCCCCGTTCCATCAGGAGGTTGGCCATTTCAGCCTGCCAGCGTTGTATGAAGTCGTACTTGGCGTCGTCTGTCACGGCCTAGAAGGTAGCTCTGGTCGGCGGCATGAGAAACACTTCGGCTTGTTCTCCGTCCGCCGGAAGTTGTTGATCCCCAAGGTGGAGACTCGCAACTTCATCTTCTTCCCCTTCTTCGAGATCCCTATGGATCTGGCCCGGGAGGGGCCTTTGATCATGCTCGAGCGGAGGCTCGAGGACTTGCCCCTGGTTCAAGGGTCCAGCTTGACCGCCCTGCTGACCTTGTAGAGGTCTTCTGGCAGGATTCCGGATATACCGGATGACAGCTTCGCCTTCTTGGCTGGGTTCGTCTACCCTGGCCAGACCAGCGAGAACGTCGGATGGTCCAACCACGTCCGTACCGGAAGCGTAGCAGGTGAAGATCTTCATGCCTCCACCTTCTTCGGACGTCCGCTGCACCTTCCGCTTCTTGGGCTTCTGTGTGCTTGGGCGGAGTGCCGACCCCAGCCTGCTGAAGACTGAGGTGCCTGTGGACACGGGAATTTTTTTTCTCTCTTTCCTCCCCCATCATGCATGGGGAAGTTTGTTTCATTTATCATGTTTTGACTTTGTGTTGCGGGGCGTGCCAGCCTGCCTGCCAGGCAGAAGTAAGGGTCTACGCAATGCAGAGAGAGAATTTTTGTATATCCGTGAAACGGATGAGTGCGCCGTGTTTTAATCTGAACTTCTTTGATTCCGTGTCTTTTAATCATCAGGCGATTGGGGTGGCGTGTGCTGGACCCCTGTCTCCATCGATCGGAATCGATGTTACATTTACATGGAGTTAAAAGCCTTAGGTGTCGTATTAACACCTGTTTCAACCCGAATACCATTTCATAGCATGGGCGAGAATATATGCATCTGTAAGAAATTTCAAGATAACATTTTTGCTTTGTTTATTTTGAACAGAATGAGTCCAAGTTTAAAAATAGGGTTGTCCTTTTGAAAAGAGTATGAGTTTCCTTTGTGGAACTTGTCATGTAGCTTGCCATGGGCAGGAACATGCCCGTGTTAGCAAAATTATCTTCTGAGTATATACTCGTCTCTGGGGACAAAATATCAGTTGAAATGTATGCATATAAACACATAGTTATGAACATACGAGTAAATTTTAGGACGGAATTTCCGTTTAGATGGAGTGTCCTTAAGGAAATATATACATATGATTGTACTTACATGGATATGTTCTCGGGTAGAACCCTTGCGTAGGCAGAGTTCAACTCAGGATTCATATATGTATGAACATAGACTCACGATTATATGAGTATGTATTTGAGGAGAATTTCTGTTTAGACAGAGTTTCCTCAAGAAAACATATGCATATAAGCATGAGATTATGATTATACAGATATGCTCTTGAGCAGAATCCCTGCTTAAGCAGAGTCTCCTCGAAGAACATATACATATGAGTACAAGGCATCTAAATGTCTGTACCCATAGAGTCTTGCTCGATATGGAGGCATTTAGAGCACAAACATATAAGGGTATTTAAATACCATATGCTCATAGAAACTTGCTCGATATGAACAGTATTTAAATCCCGGAAAATCCCCACAGAGACTTGCTCGATGTGGGGATATGAAAATATACAGACATACAAGGGCATTTAAATACCATGTGTCCATAGAGACTTGCTCGATATAGACGATATTTAAATCCCGAAGAATCCCCACAGAGACTTGCTCGATGTGGGATATGAAATATACAGACATATAAGGGCATTTAAATACCATGTGTCCATAGAGACTTGCTCGATATGGACGGTATTTAAATCCCAGAAAATCCCCACAAAGACTTGCTCGATGTGGGGATATGAAATATACAGACATACAAGGGCATTTAAATACCATGTGTCCATAGAGACTTGCTCGATATGGACGGTATTTAAATCCCGAAAAATCCCCATAGAGACTTGCTCGATGTGGGGATATGAAATATACAGACATACAAGGGCATTTAAATACCATGTGTCCATAGAGACTTGCTCGATATGGACGGTATTTAAATCCCGGAAAATCCCCACAGAGACTTGCTCGATGTGGGGATATGAAATATACAGACATACAAGGGCATTTAAATATCATGTGTCCATAGAGACTTACTCGATATGGACGGTATTTAAATCCCGAAGAATCCCCACAGAGACTTACTCGATATGGACGGTATTTAAATCCCGAAGAATCCCCACAGAGACTTGCTCGATGTGGGGATATAAAATATACTATAGAACTTTGGAGAAACCCTTCATGGAGGGGACAAGGAGATGTTGATGTCGTATACGATGGCGATCTCCTGCCCTTTTGAACGCTATCGAGCACTCCTCACTCCATATTGAGCCAGAGATGAACAAATACCTTCACACCAAATCAAAAGATTGGAGGAAGAACACTCTTGCTATTTCTTTCAAAACAAGAGGAGGGGTTTACAAGGCTTTGGGGGACTGGTTTACAAGGATTTGGGGTTTGCAAACAGTAGGGATTTCTGGGGGACTGGTTTACAAGGATTTTGCGGGTTTTCTGGGGGTTTTTTCCTCTCTATGGGGACTGGTTTTTCCAGCATAAAGGGGGGGCTTTCTGCTCCACTTCAGATGGAGGGGGTGCCTCCCCTTTTATAGGGGAGGGCCTCCTCTCCCCCTGCTGCATGGCAGCAGAAGAATGAGAGGGGGAGAGGCCCCTGTCCGGTTGGGGGGAGTTCCCCCTCAACCAATTTAATGTTAAACTGGTTGGGGGGAGCACCCCCCAACCTGTTTATCCCCCCCAACCAGTTTAACATTAAACAGGTTGGGGGGTGCTCACACCCCCAACCAGATTAATATTAAACCGGTTTCCCCCCCCCCCAACCGGTTTAATATTAATCTGGTTGGGGTGTGAGCACCCCCCAACCTGTTTAACATTAAACAGGTTGGGGGGGTTCCCCTCCAACCTGTTTTATATAAAACCGGTTGGAGGGGGAGCACCCCCCAACCGGTTTTATATTAAAAGGTTGGAGGGGGAGCCTCCAATCGCCCTCTCTTCTCCCATTCCCCTTAGACCTATGGGGTGTTTTGAAATGGGGGGAAGGATTGCCTATAAATAGGCCATAAGGGCCTCATTTGTGGGGTACCCAATTCACTGAAATCCCGCTTCTTTGCTCGGAGTTCTGCTTGGCGGAGAGTTGCATTTGCACCCTTGGAGCTTCTGTCGCCAACTTGTTCTTGTGCTTGTACTTCATACTTGGTCTTTATGGACCTCGTACTGTCGGATTTCTTCCGTGTATTTGTATCTCACAATTGGTCTTTATGGACCTTGTGCTGTCGGATTTGTTCCGTGTTGTATCTGTATTTGTATTTGTCACTTGGTCTTTATAGACCTCATGCTGCTGGATTTTTCTTCCATGCCATATTTGTACTTCAATGTTTAGTACAAGGCGTTAATTTCTTCCGACTTGTTCGAAGACTTAACACGGCCTGAAGAGTTGTTGGTTTATCCTTGAAGGGAAGTGCCCAGGATGCTGCCTGTAATTTTTTTAAGGTCCAACAGTGCCCAGCCTTTCGAAGACTGAGACTCAAGGTGCGGAAGGTTTGGCGCAACTTGCGTCTTCTCCTGGAGCAGGTTCAGCTTGGGCGGAGACGAAGTTGGGCTTCCTGTAGATGCCCCTCCTTTTCTGTCCGCGAGGACGAGGAGGTTCGGGGTCCCGAGCTTTTTCTTGCTCGGGTGCCGCCTTCTTGGGGTCTTCGGCGGGTTGGCCCGCTCTCCTTTGGTTGATTCGGCGGGCCTCCTGCTTGGTGACCCACATCTGCCTCATTTTGCGAGGCTACTGGGGTGCCGAGCTGGACGCCTGCCCTGGTCGGGCTCCTTTTGGGGAGTCCTGCTTTTCTTGGCGCATCCCCTGGAGGGGAGCGAACTTGTTGGAGGTTGCCACAGTGGGGACGCTTCTATCTCGTGGCATGATCGGCTCGCCTCCATCGAGCCTGACGCGAATGTCCCCGACTAGCACGGTCTTGCCGGAGTTGGAAACGATCGCCCGGGACTTGCTGCCCCTGCGTCCCTGGCGCTGCCCCCGTTTTCTAGGGACTGCGACGCAAGAGACAGTGTTTACCGAAAAAACTCGGCCTTGACTTGAGCGGGGCTTGGTGCCCCTGGGTGTTGTAGTTTTTGGCGCCGCCGTTGGCATTGCTTGGACGGCGGGAACCACCCCTAGAAAGTAGGGGGATCCCACCACAGTAGGGAAGTAGCCGAACACGATCGGCGTAGCGAGGAAGCCACATTTGGCGTGGCTTGCGACGACGAGTGGGCCGTATGTGACCGCCGCCATTGCTTCGCTTGAGGTCGCAGGTGAAGACGGGCTTTTGACGCCGACTTTCGCTCCTTGTACCTGCGATGTGGATATTAGTCATCATATATCATATTTCGGCATAAGGTCTTTTTACATATGCATGGAAGGCAGGAATAGTCCCACCGGGCATGCCAGATTGTGGAACGCGGAAATTTCTTCTTTCTTTATTTATTTATCTTTTTTATCTTTTTGCTCCTCTCGACACATGGACATACGCCTCGGAGTATCTTTGTGTGTTTCGGGCGTGCCAGACTGTTTACGAGAAACAGACAAAGAAATTTCATTTTTTTGTGAGGGGTACCGGGTGTAAACCCGGAATCCTCGAATATTTTAAATTTATTTTCCGCGCGCGTCCGTATTTTCAGGCGATTGGAGTGGTCGTGTGCTGGACCATTCCCCACCGACCGGAGTCGGTGTTTCATTTACATCGAGTAAAACTCGAATACCTTCGATGCGATATGTTTGTTAAAAGACCTTATGTCGAGATTTAAAGGAAATAGACGACAAGTAAATTTCCACACATATATTTGCATGCAATCATGACATTTACATTTACGCCTTTAACGGGTATTTATACCTCCATTGGGCGTTTACATAACGATGTCATTTACATTTGCGTCCACGACGGGGTGTTTGTGCCTCCGTCGGGAGTTCACATGGTGACATAGGTTTACGTCCGCAACGGGGTGTTTGTGCCTCCGTCGGACGTTTACACATCATGAAATTTGTATTTACGTCCTCAATGGGGTATTTGTGCCTCCATTGGGTGTTTACATAACGTGCCTCGACGCGTGTTATTTTAAAACACCGGAGGACTTATACATAAAATACCAGATCTTATATAATGACCTGCGATGTCTTCTTCTTCGGACGTCACGAGTCGCGGACGGACCACGGAAGGATCCGGCGTTCATGAGAACACGGACAAAGCTTCACCAGGCGGAGACACACGAGGTAAGCGTCTCTACGCGAGAACGAACTCTGCTGGGCGAGGGCGAGAGCTTCAAGCCCTCGGGGTCTCGGAGTCTCTGGACGGGTGAGTGAGCTCGGATGCGGAGGTCGCTTTCACTGAGATCCGGGGGGGATTCTGTGCAATTTTACACAAACTCGAGCCCATGGATGGGGCGTATGTGTAATTTTATGCACATACACAAACTTTTTCTCCCCAGGGTCCTTTGTGTAATTTTACACAAATTGGGGCCCACATGGGGTCTTCATATGAGGAACAAAACATGTTCCCCCCCCAAGGGAGGGGGACTTCTCCTCAGCCCCAGGAGGGTCTGCCCGTCATCCTGCCAGAGTGAGAGCGAGGCGGGGGTCTACGCGCGCCACAAGTTTCGCCGGGACGCGAGAGTGTCTCACCAGCGCGCGGGGGAAGAAAAAACACGAGCTTCTTTATGCTCCTACCCCGGTATTTATAGGGGTTTGCGGGGGTGGTACCGGCGAGGGTGGATGGCCCGGCGCGGGTGGAATGGCCCGGCGCGCATGGCCGCCACACCGGGCGGCAGGCCCCAGGCGCTGGTCAGGGGCGCAGACCAGCAGGGCCGCCGGACCAGCAGGACCGTCGGGCCGCGAGGGTGGGCCCCGCGCGCTGGCCAGAGCCGCCGGGCCGGCCGCTGGCCCGGCACGGGTGTCACCCGCGCTGGCCCAGCGCGGGTGGCACCCGCGCTGGTCTGACGCGGGTCCGCGTCGTTTTCTGGCTGGTTTTTTTTTTTGGAAGTTTTGGGGGGTTTCCCTTTTTTTGTTTAATTTTTGGTGTCAACAGCCACCTCCCATTGTGCGAGCAACCCCCCCCCCCCAAAAAATAAAAAATAAAAAAACAACCACCCGCTTCCTTCTCTGCCAGGTCAACACACAGTGAGCAGTGGGATGGGAGGCTTGGCCCACGTGATCAAAGGTCTAAAAACCCTGGGAGTTGGGCTGGCCCACAAAGTCCAGCCCGCTTGGGCCATCCTCTCGTCGGCCCAATTCAAGCCAGCTCCAGGACAGTGCCATCTGCAGGTCAATCCGGCCCAACTCCCGCCTTATCTCAGCCGGCCTGGCCCAGTTCTGCAGTGGGCCATCTCCAGCACCCTGGCCCAGCCGCCATTCTGTTCCACCTCATCTTGTGTATTTAAGATCTTGCCATAACAATTTATTTAGTTGCTTCAAAGGGGAGTGACAATTAGGACCTCCAAAGAGTAAAGCTTGCTGCACGTCAGGGTGGACAGCAGGGGTAAGGTGGACGAAACCCTTACCCTGCCCTGGGCCATGCCAAACCATGCAGGAGTGGGACTCCCTCACCCCTTCTTCTATTTGCTCCCCTTTCACTCACTAGTTTGCCACCATCTTGTTGATCTCTTGAGGGACAATAGAACTCTCCATGTGCACTCGACAAAAGTACCAAAGAAAATGTGAATAGGTAGGCAGATCAAAATAGAGATGTAAGTATGAGAATTGTAAGGTAGATTACTCTACAGCATCATCTTTAGAGCAGTCCTAACCCAGTGGTAGTTCTTCAAACTACCATGTTCCAAATATTTTCAAACTTGAGCGATGCATGCTTTAACGGCACTTAACCGCCTAGGTGGGACTCGAGAATAAGTTATAATTATTTTCATATTTCAAGTTCGCTCCTCATCAAATTTGGTACAGAAAGTTTAGGTTGGGGCATGCTAGTTAGCATTTATTTTTTGAATTTGCATTTAAAACTTTTGCAGATTTTTAAAAAGAGAAATGCTTAGTACCTGTGTGAACAGGTAGTAAAACTTCCTGTCCTGGACCTATTTGCCACCCTTAATAGCCATTTGTCACCCTTAGTGTCACAAATAGGTTGGATGGGTAGCAAGAACTACCTGTCTAGATGGGTAGTAATCATCTCTCTTTAAAAAATTTGCATGTTTCAAAACTTTACACATTAAACACATGATTTTCTAAAACATTTGAGCATTTCAGAACTCCCTACATTTTAGTGTATTTGCATGCAATATGGAGTATTCCAGAGGAAAGTCTCAACCTAGGGATGAAATGAAGAGATTTAGCCAACATGGTAAAGGACATTGTAGCCTGATTTGATCAGTTAGGTTGACATTGTTGGATGTCCCACAAGGAAAGCATGATAGGGAAAATAAAGATGACCATTTTGGGGAATTTTCTATCCAGAGAAACTAATATGTGCAATGGGATGTAAAACTCCCGGGACCCTTTTTTGATGGCCCCTTAGACCCTAGGGTCTGTATTGATTGATCTGTCGACATGGACCACTACTTTAAGTGGTATCATATGCCAGAAGCACGAATGGTTAGCTTTGACGAAATGAAATTAGTGGGCCAAAGTCTAGATTTATTGGCAAAATTTGGTGGGCCTCTGGTGGGGAGTGAGAAGCTGAAGCAATGGTTTGGCCCATTTGGAGATTTTTTATTTTTCTATATTTTTTGGTGTAATTTTCACACTATTTTTAAGTTCATGGGTAAAATAGTCCAAAAAGAGTCAAATTAGAGTCTATTTAACTTTATTGTGTAATTTTGCATTTGTTTATTTGAGTCGAGTCTTCTTTGGGTAGGATTATGTATTTTCCTTTCTTTTGGTTTCTAATATGTTAAGTCTTATTAGGGATAGAAGTTTGTCCTTAATTTGGAGTCTTTTATTAGAAGTCTATTATGACTAGGAATAGTCCAAGCCTACATAAACACATGTATTACTCTTTTGAGAATAATTGATTATTGATGAATTGAAGAAAAAAAAAAGGTTTGCAATCTTGTTCTCTGCGATGAAGGAGCTTTGAGAAGAAGCCCCACCCCAAGGTGGTCCCTCCGGTTGTCCCTCCACCTTCTTCTCACCCTCCACCTGCCCTCTCCCTCTCTCTCGTGCACCGTTAGCCAACCTTCCCCCTATCTCCCGTCGCGGCACCCCAACCGTCCGCGACCCGCCCCCGGCTCTCTCTCTCTGCGCTCGGACACCACACACCCCCCCCCTTTTTCGCCATCGTTGCGCCTCCTTCCCCCTCCCCCTGACTCACCAGAGCCCGCAATCTGTGCTGGCTGTCTGCGCCCCCAAACCCCGCCACTCCACGCTCCTCTATCCACCGGCCACCCGACTCTCTTCTTCGGTGCTGCTGACCCCCTTGCTCTTTCTCCTCCCTCCGATAACCTCTCTCTACTCTTCCCCTAGCTCAGTTCTTCCAGTTGAAGGCGCTAGAGAGAGAGAGAGAGAGAAACGGGAGAAGGAGAAGGGGAAGACAGGGGAGCCCTCCATCGATATGTTTTCTTAGTGATAATTAATGGAGTAAGATGATTTGAGAAGCAAGTAAAATCAGAATTGAGTCCAGCTGGAGTCAGAGTAATAGCGAAAGTGAAAAGTAATTGAAAGCAATAATGGGAGCAGAATTTATGGAATATTTTGCCAAGTATCCGGTGTAGTCAGAGTAGCGTAGCGAAAGCATAAAAGATTTAATATTCACAGGTTATCAAAGGTTTGATTGATTAAAGGAAAGTTTAAGGTTTTTGCACAGTTAGATAAAGCGGCAGTGGTTTTTGGCAAGATATAAGTTAAGGCAACATGAGCAGAATGGTATAAAGAGACAAGAAATTCAGATATGGTAATTTGATTTTCTTTGGGAAGCTGACAGTTGAGAATATGAATAAAGATGAGGCAGAATAACCGTTAGTAGTGATAAGCAGATAAGGGAATGGTACCGAGAAATCCGAGAATTTGAAGATGGTTTAGCATGGCAGAACATTCAAGGCAACGATTTATGGTAAAGGGTTTAAGTAAGTGAAGCAACCCCGAAAGAAATATTGCAAACACAGCCAGGAGAATGTGGAAGTAGGTTGAGTCCAAGGAGATAAAGTGCCAGCAACAAGGTAGAATTGCTTACAACTGAAGGGTAAAGAAAGAGCAAATTGCAGTAATCGGGCAGAGCAGTTACGAAATAAATAAAAGAGAAAGGAAAAGCAAAACATACACGGAAATAAACAGATTAAGTTAGTCAGCACAGAGTGGTTTGAAAGGCAAGTGCAGAGAAAGTGTATCCTACTTGTTCTGTATATGGTTTAAACTCTTTTTAGGTGATAGTCTGGCTTACAGTGGTTCGTTTCTGAATGTCGAGGACGACATTCCTTTTTAGGTGATAGTAATGTAACATCATGATCTTTTCAGATCCGTGTTTAATGGTTTTGGTGTGGTGCTCTTGACCAAGAGGTGGTCATGGAGCCTTGGTCGTGGTTTCCGTGTGTTGTGTGGGCGTTATAGGCCTTAGCTCTCAGCCCATTTAGCCCACAGGTTCACTGTTTGTGAACACGACGGAGCAGCATGTCGTGTTTAAAACGCGATGATCTCCCCCATTGTGATTCACAGAACCGCCTCAGTTGACGCGTGGTGCTTTGGGTACCGTTTGGCGACGGCTAGGGTGGTCGCGTTTAATTGTTAAACGCGACGTTTGCCTACGTCGCGATTTCGATTGTGCATATGTTGCTCTGTTTCGGCCAGACAGAGCAGAGGAGTTCTGTCCGGCAAAAGGGAGAGGCTGCTGTGGGGATTTTCTGGCGATCTGGCTTCCTGGTGGTTCGTGCGGCGCGAGTTCCACGCAAGGATGGCGTCCGGAGCGTGGACGTGCCGGCGACGTGGAGTTTCTGGCATTCTTTGAGCCTGTTTAAATGGTAGGGAGACTTCCTTCTTGTGTTGCTTTGCTTTGAATGAATTAAAGGGTGGAAGCAAGTTTGGGTGGTGTGCCATAGTGTAGATATCATGTTTATTGCTTTAAGTTGCCATTTATATTGGATGTGAATGGGTTTTCTGGTGGAGAAGGTGGGCTTGGCTGTTGAGCTGAGTTCACTGTCACGTTGGAAATGCGACGGGTTCACCGTCACGTTCATGTTATGAACGCGACATCGTGAGTCGTCGCATTTCGGTTTCTGTTTGGTGTGCTATACTGTTTAGCGTAAACGCGATCGTGAGGTCCGTCGGGTTTATGCTTGGTACCGATTGGTGGCTATCGATTGTTGTTAACAAGTATCGATTGGTGTAAACGCGACGGGTATGTCTGTCGCGGTTTACACGTCGACTGTCGGTTTGGCTTGAAGGCGACGTATCGGGTCGTCACGATTATATTGTGACATTGGGCCCTGTCGCGCTTTAATTATAGTCGCGTCTGGACAGGTCGTCACGATTTGAAAGGCGACGCCTGTGTCCGTCGCATTTCAGTCTCCGTGGTCTGCTTGTGGTGGTTGGGCAGTGAGGTTCCAGTGTGGACCTAGCTCTGGTTATTTGGTATTATTTAAAGTGGTTAAAGTTGTTTAATATTAGTAAAGCATGTGTAGGGATAAAGAGTTAGTGTATGACTAGTTAGTGGTTTATGTTGGTTATGTTATTGCATTAAGTTAAGAGGTTAATGTGCAAGGTGATGTGTGTTGCTATGGACGCCGTGAGATGACCAATGACAGGCAAGGTTAATATGTGTTGATGTGGTTCATGTATGCATAGGTGTATGTTGGCTTGGAGGTCACATGGTGACCGGTGACGAGCTAACATGTTGGTGTATTGTGGTTTATAAATAAATGTTGTATAAGCATGTATTATGGTTTGTGTGCTAGACAAGTTTGGTGGCCCGACGCCTATTCCGGAATGCCTCTTCAGTCGGTTACCCCAGGTTCTTTGTGAGCCAAGCACATGTGTTTGTTGTGCTCGGAGTTTGTCCCGATACGGTGTGTGTACCGTCGAGCATGGTTTGTCATGGCGGGGCGAATCGGCCCGATTCCCCCGAATCTGAGCGGATCAGGGGCGCGCCGAGTTGTGATCCGCATGGATCCGCCGCCTGGCCGCGAAACGAGTGGATCCGATGCGATCCGATCCGATTCGCAGATCCGATCCCTGATTCGCCCCGATTCGCCTGATACCTCTTCAGGCAGGGTTGTCACTTGTCAAGAGTCAGGGCTCAGGATCCTCTTCAGGCAGGGTTGTCAGGATCCCCTTATTTACCTGAATATCATTTAAGTAAATGAAACAATTTTCATTTACTTAAGATATTACATGTAAATAAGGAAGTACCCCCCATTTGAATCTAATAAAAATATCAAAAAAATCATATCTCTTACCAATAAAAAGTCAACTCTCCCACCGAAGAAGA